>UXSR01005522.1:49734-63419 GCA_900604375.1 Mesocestoides corti
TACATTGACCCATCGTCAGCTGTAAGTCTCGATTTGGGTCCTGGAAAAATATCCTCGAAGCCGGGTAACTCAAGCTTATCCGGCGCAGTCGTACTTACAAAAGTTTTCAGTCTTTGTCTGAGGTTGAAGCATGCCAACGGGACCGCAAGGTAATGGCGAGCAAGTGAGCCCAATATTGGATAGGAAAATAACTTCCCAGACCACCACTTAAGAGGGTCGGCCTGTAAACCCACTGACTCCTCCCTCAGATATCGATCCACTTCTGAGAGCGAAGTTCGAACGAAGAAATTCCTGCCAAAGACCTTTTCAAGGCCACTGCCATCATTCACTGAGTTGTGATTCTCGTGATAGCCATCTGATGTAGATGCGCCCTCAAGTTGCTTCACCCTACACGACAGTTCCTCAACCTAAAAGTGATGAAAAAACCTTTTCGACATTTTGCCAACACGTCTAAGTGAAGTCGTGAAGTGCACCCTACCTTCGCTTTGAGAAGCTTAACAGTATTTGGCTCGGCCTCTTGAATCCTCTCCTTAAACCGCGGATCGATGAGACTGGCAATCTGGAGGAGGTCTGACACAGGGGAGGATTGTTTGGGGAAGAAGTTATCCAAACCACCTGCGACCTCTTCCTTGAATGCCTTCACCACGTCGGAGTGTCCATGGTCATCATCAGTACACGCTAGGTGGGTCTCCCGTAAGTTAGTCAGAATCGGCCAGATCATTGAGGCCGTTAACACCACGTCTTTCTCGCGAATAAACTCCAAAGTCTGATTGAGGTTCTGAAAGTAAGAATCAAGTGTTTCAGCATGCCACAGATGCGAGGGTGCGTCGAAATGTCCTGGCCACTAAAACCCACGCCACAGAGTCCTTGGCGAATAATAATATTATTTGTCCTCAGTCTCTCCTCGATCTGCTGTCGCAGCGGCAACCGCATAGATAATGAATTAGCCTCACCGCAGAGCGTGTGTACACGCTGTGGGCGCACCCGCACACGCCGTTTCGCGCCTCCATCTTGAATAATTCACTTCTTTTCGTTCTGAGGGCTACGACGGGACGTCGAAGTGGTGGGGAAGGGGAGGGAGTGAGGCGACAGGACGGTGTCTGTTGAAGTGGGGTGCAAGTTTGACTTCTGCGCGGTCGTCCGACGGCAGGCGAGTACTCGACTGCTCAAATTTCAGCCACTTTTTGGGTGAGGATGTGGATGTGCGTGTGTGTGTGTGTGTGTGTCCGTTCCGCGAGGTTGCCGACCGCGTCTCAACTGTGTCCTCGTTTCTAATCCCCCCCCCCCCACCTGCCCTCCCCACTACCCCACACACATGTTCACACTCTCGCCTCTGGTAAATTATTCACAAACTACCCGTCGTGGTCGACGTTGGATGTTTGCTACATGAAGGGGACAAGTTAAATCGTAACCTGTTTCTCCCTCTCTCTCTCTCTCTGGTTCTTTTTCCCAAGAAGTCAAAATTTCTTCTCATTCCACCGTCCGGTGCACAGGGGAATTGAAGCAAACTTGCTGCTCCCACTGACTGCAACTTTTCTCCAGAATATTTTTGCGTTTCGTGTGGTTGCCTCGAGGAAATTACTGTTTCAGATCAGCGAGGGTTGGGTCTCACGCAAATATTTGGTGCACTCAGGCTTAGCAAGGAGTCCAGACAGGCGTCGTGACCTGGTCGAGGTGAGGTTGCAACGGCGACTGGTGACTGCTCACCGAGCGATTAATTAAACGGACGCGATGGGTCACGTGATCCTGTAGGCCTCAGCTAGTCTAATTTGCCAAGATGGCAACAATCTATTCCTCTCACACTCTGAATAGCGGTCTACATTGGTCCAAGTTTTCGCCGTGTGTGTTCGAAAACAAAGCCCGCATATTCAGGAAACTCACCACAACTAGACTCTTCAACCGGCAGATGTTATCCCGCTGCTCATCCGACAGACGTGCCTTTTCAGCGTCGATCGCATGGAGTAATTCGGAGGCGTCTCGCCAGGACAAATCGGTGTCAGACGGCGACGATGAGCCGAGTATCTGCCTGCATTCCTTCAAGAGCGAAGCCACGGGTGTCACTCGAAAACCACTCTGGAAAAGAAAGTCAAGTGTACTCCAAGTTCTTTTCAAATGGATGCCGAGAAGTGAGGAAGCAGTCAAATCATTCGGCGTCAATGCTAGCAAACGACTCACTGAAATCGCAGTAGAGAGAGCAGTGATCAGGCACGGTAGGACTGTGAAACTGGAAGACGAATGTTGCAAAAGTTCGGAGAGCTCTTGGGGTTGGTTTGTGACCAGGGGACAGGAGAAACATGTCGGGTGGTTTGTCTCCGTTGTCGCATCATCTTCCTCCGCCTTCTGCCCATCCTTCTTTACAGAATCTTTGTTCTCTCTCGATCCTTGGCACGCAGCCAAACACTCTTCCACTACTTGTTGAGCGTCCAATTGACTGTCAATCTGTAAAATTAAGCAAGAAATATTCTTATTTGCACAATTAAGATGAATTAAATGCTCTATTTTAAATTGAAGGCATTTTAAAGCCCTGACACACCAGAAACCTACTGAAGAGGTCTGGAGAAGCCGCCCGTGCTCTGTGAATAGGTTCACGAATTTCTGAGCTGTGGAGTTCTGCCAGAATTCAACAGCCAGGCTCGGCGCCAGAGCAAAAGGACCGCGGCGTTGGTGCGGCTGTGGACGAAGCCGTGCTGCAATTCTTGGCAAAACCTCCCGTCGCATTCGCTGCGAGGATATACCGGCCTCTGGAACGCCTAGTGACGCCACCTTCGCCCCAGCCACTTCATGGATAAATGCCTGGATAACCAAAAAACAATTACTGTCTGTAGTTTGGACTACACCTGTACAACCCTCTGTGATAGAGGATTTTCAGACTCTTCGATCTGGTGGACTTATGCACGTTCATGAAAATGATTAATCGTAAGCCTGCAGCTTGTCTACTGATGACAATTTATGGTCTCTCCCTTTCTTTCTACTCGCTGTGTGTCTTATTTACACCAGTGACACAGACGGTTACAGAACAATGGCGATTTCGGTCGGTGGTTCGCTTTAATTGTTGCCCAACACCTGTTCCCTAGCACCCACTCAACCTGACGTAACTACGGCGACGAAACATAGAGCTGGACGACACTGGCTGTAGGCGCCTTATCTGATGGTCGTTCTGGCTTGGCGCCGCAGTCTCTCCAACGGCTCGTGTCCGTCGTAAAAACGGGGTGCTGGCGGTGGGGAGAGAGGCAGGCGCGTAAGTGAGCAGGATGAGGGGGACGTGGAAAGATCTCGAATTCGATAAGAGCGTTCACGGGCGCGCACGGGCACGAACGATTTTGCGTCTGCCTCCCTTCCCCCACCCCCCTACACCTCTCCCTTTCTTTCGCAGTGCCTTGCAATCAACTTAGAGGTGTGGTGGAGGTGTCGGACGCTAACCCCCCCCCCCTCCTCCAGCCCCCTTCATTAGAGGCGGCTGATTAGGCCTGCGATGGCGACGAAAAGCGATCCTAAATGATAGCAGGGTGGCGTCTTCATTGCTTGATATCGAAAGGGCGGCAACAGAAGGCGATTACTAGCCTCCACACGATGTATTAGCTTTATACATAGGGAACAGGGGTCTCTATCCACAACCCTGTTAGTTATTTAAGCATCCAGTTGCGAAACGAAGCGCGCCATTCCTCCCCAGTGGAAGATGCTATCAACTTAATGCGGTTCTGTCCGAGGCACGCGAGACGTCTTCGTTAGTCAGTGTAAGTGATTACCCACCCCCACGGTGAAATGCATTATCTTCCACTCAACCCACGTCCACCCCCCGCCAGCAGGTAGCTTAAATGGACTTGTTGAAAGTAGCCACGGGCTGTCCAGTCATCGTCTTCGTCGTCACTCGAGCAGCACTCGATGACAAAGGCTATGGGAGGGGGACATGCACGAGACTGACTGGACAACAAGAGAGGTGATTAAGGCGCCGATACTACCTCACTCGCCTCCCCTCTGGTGTCCCTCCATCTAACCAACGATAACTCCGGAGATTCTAAGAGTGGGGGGGCGGGTTCTGCCTTGGCGTCCCATGATCTGCCACTGCACCGATTGCCACCTTGCCTCGTCGCTTCCACATTCGGCGGGGTCAGACACTAATTTTATTGCCCTGCTGAACTCCATACGCAGTTAAAAACTCCATTTTGATTACCGGTCGAATTTTTTCCAGGTACTGCTGAGATGAGATACATTAACGGCCTGACTAATGCTCATTTTGAGGACGTCGAATGAATCTCCCTATTCTGCAGGAGTTACCAAAAGCCTGTCACGGCGACGATTTAATGCCTACAGATTGCCTTTTTCTTTATACCGCAACTGAGGTTGCTCACATGCCAACAAGTACGAAGTCGGTGCATGTAAGGTCACCAAGAAGTCGTGAGTGCAAAAGTGAACAAAAATTAACGCCTTTGACTCGACAAATGCCGCATGAGCTGGCAAAGGCTGTCTTGTGTGCTCGCATCTGTTTACAGTCTACTCCACTGAGAAGGTCAATTTCACAGGGTCATTCGCACACAACGTTCGGCAAGCTCAAAGGATAAGCCTCTTACTCAGTCTCACATGTATTGCAATGGCCTGAATTTGTGCTCCTCCCTGCTGGTTAAAACAAACAAGGTCAGGTATTATCGATTTGGTGGATTGACTACGGGTAAGTCAGGCAAATAAGGCTCACCTTGAAGCCTTCTCCATCGAGAAATTCTGGGGGATGCATATCACGGACAAGGAAGTGTGCTAGTCTCTCCTCCAGGACGTCACTAGAAGGCGAGGAGGGGGAGGAGGAGGAGGCCAGCGATTGTGGAGCCTCGTTGCCTTGTCGAGACACAGTGAGGTCCTCTGGAACTTCGTTCTGGCTATCGAAGGTCTTGCCGTGGTTATCCGTCGCTTGGCGTTTCTAGTGTGTTGAATGGAGGAAATCCACCGGGTTAAGAAATCGCTAGGCTCAAAACGCTAACTGATCATGGTAACCGTGGACACGGTGAAAGCTGAAACATTGATCGATTTTTCCAACAAATATGCTCAATTGTACATGCAAACGACGCATTCCTGTCAAGACAAAAGGCCCTAGGAACTATTTCTGTTGTCTTAGTAAAAAAACAGGACTCACCGTGCCATTATGATCAGGTGTGATGTAGACCGGCCGCCCTCGCTTTCTCTTAGCTGTGCCAGTCAAGTCTAGACTAGCCGACTTCGTGATTGTTGTTGGGGGAGGCATCCACTGTTCAGGCGGAGCTGAGTTGGTTGGGGGTGGAACCTGAACTCCTAGCAAGGATTGCGACTTCGACAGTAAGTTCATCACTAGGGGGTTGTTCTGAAACAGTGTGGCCAGGAGTTCAGGAGGCGGAGGCGGCGGCGGGTGAGGCGGGGGAGCCAGAAGTTTCGACGGCGTTCTCTGTGGTAGAGCTGGTAGACCCTTCAACAGTTGTCCCATGTCAGCCAGGTTCTGTGGAAGATGCTTATTATTGAGGGTGGGTGAGGCTGGCGGGAATTTGGTCTTAGGGTTATTGCTCGATTTGGCGCCGAATGCAATGAAGTCCGGTGTTAGGTTGGAGAAGGAGGAAAGCCAGGCCTTGGCTAGAGCCAGTCCGTTCGGGTCGCCGTTTGTCGACGGCGGCTGTGACCTATCGATCGCACCCTCGGGGTTTGGACAGCACGGGAACGGTGGAGTGAGGGCGAAGTTGGGCGGCATGAATCCGGGCAGATGTGGCATGAAGGGACCTGTCGAATCGAGAGTCGGGGGAATGGGGAAGGGAGGCGGCAGCAGCCCAGTGGTGGAGGTCACCGGGATTGGCATGTGCCGCTCCTGAAAGGCGAGGCTGTTCAGCAGCCCCGGCGGAGGTATCAGGTGGCCACCCTCGGACACCGCAAGCGGACTCAAACGCTTCTTGTCCGGATCCAATCCGCCCAGCGACAAAAACGGCGGGAAGAAGGCGCCTTTGTTCGCCTGCATCTCTTCCCCACCGAGTTGCTACAGCCAAAGCGCAAAGTTTGAGTACTCAGTGAATTGGCCAATTTGCACCCCCAATTTGATTAAACTACCTCACTCGAAAGTCTGTCACCTGCTGATTGTCATGGCAACCGAAACAAAAGCCACTCGCCTCGCAAGCACGCACGCACCCACCTCGAAAGCCCAGAAACAAAAGAACGAGAGTTTAGTTATGCTTAGCTGTTCACACGCACACATGCACATACGGCGTTGTAGCGTTTTCAGGGAGGTTTTTATGGTGTTCCCGTTATTGTCTAAGTTGGTGGTTGTGAGACGTCTGAGGTTTTATGCACAGGTTGACCTCATGCCGAAATTTGACCGACTGACTCAAATTAACCACTAAACACAATGTCGCGTGGTAAGGCGATTACCACCTTCCTACACACTTTCTTGCTCTCTCAACGAGGGCGCAGATCGCCTCTCATCGAGAGCCACCCCTTAAGACCGCAAATTCACCACAGCGTTGGTTATTTTCACTTGGGTGTGAAAGAATCAGCAGACTACAGTCGATGGAGAGCTCGATGTGGTTAATTATGAGCGTCCCTTTGAGTTGCAGCGTCACATTTGCTGACGAGTTGTGCGGGTGAAAAGGCGTTTGATTTATTACGAAAATGCGACAGTCAGTTGCGGAGTCAAGTGACTGTGCAATCGTGTGAAGAAGCGCTGGCCTATGACAAATCAGTCTGGAAGTTTCGTGAAGACGCGACACTCGAATAAAGACAGGCGGCAACGTCGATTGCTGCCGCGCACAACGAAGGCGTTGGTCTACTCGAGCTACTGTTGGCATTCACATTTCAACTCCTACCAGGCTGGTCTTGGCGTAGGCACTAAATTCTACCAGTTTGCAGTCTCTACTGCCAAGTACCCGCACTCATTCGTGTGGCATCCTGACGCGAACGCGCACGCCGAGGTCTGCGGCAGTGACATCTGGCATCGGAACCCAAAACTGGACGTACACGAAGCACTATAACACCACAAAATCACTAGTAAGGTCAGGAAATACCTGCACAGATTGACAGGAATTCGGGATGACAGAGCGGTGCGTTTTGATGGAATCAGAAAAAGTGAAATTCAAAGAGTGAAACCACAGCCTATGGAGGGCCAGGAAACTCTTAAAAAGGTCTTTACGTCAGTTAGCACGTCAGACTAGGGATGCACACGCAAGGTCTATGAAGCGTTTTTCAAATTTTGACTGTGATTCCAGTCTTCACCGCATCCGACTTGAATCCAATTCGGAAATAATAATAATAGACATGGATTATTTCACCTACCGAAGGGTACGTGTAACAATAACTGAGTCAAAAAACTATCAAATATCTCAATGGAAGTAGCACTCACCGGAAATTTCTGCAAGTCCTCCTTACTGAAGTCGGGAGGCTGATGGAAATCGGGGTAGCCATTTTGCTTCCCCTTGGTGGCGACGTGGTTTCCTCGAAGCGCTCCAAACGACGAATTGGCGCTACCGCGTTGACTGTCTTTACGTCGTACGGGCATTCTGCCAGCACCACTGGCTCTCTGCTGTTCCTCGCGCTGTGCAATATCGCCATGACGACTCTTCAAGTGGTTAAGCATGGTCGTGGTTGTTCCAGAGGCGTTGAATGCCAGTTGGCTTTTGCAGATTAGACACTGAGTTCGAGTTCTATCGACAATGCCCGCCTCACCCTCAGGGTGGCGGAAGTAGTTCCACACGAAGGACTTCTTATTCCCCGACTTGACCTTCACTGGAAGGAGGACTGATGTCTCGGGGAAGATGTAGCGGAGGTCATCGGCGCACCGTCGCAGTGATCCGTCGATTGAGTCGATTTCCGAGCGATCCGAGGGAGAGTTGCCTTGATCACCCTCGGTGAGTTTATCGAACTCCTTCGACTCCGCTGGTGGGCTGTCGAAGGGTTTGGAGGAGCAGAAGGCACCTTGACTGGTCACCGCCTGCATCGGGTATCTGATTGATTGACTAATTGACTGACACAGACCTGCTAGCAGTCCCGCTTTACTTTGCTAAATGTTTGACTTCGACTAGTGACGGCATCTCACGCTGCGTGCATGCATGCGCACGTTTGTGCAAGCTGTGCACGTGCGCTCGCACGCATCCCACACGAATGCACGCGCACGCACCCGCGCACCACAGCAGGTGTCGCCAAGGTATGGTGAGGGGGGTCGAGCGAGTCTATGCATTCGCGCGACGAGTTTTTCGCGCACCAATCAAGAGGGAGTGCACCAACGCACACACACGCACATGCTCGGTACGAATGTGGGGAGATGCGATCGGGGAAAAGTCGAGCTGTGCACCTATTGGACGACGCCTACACACGTCACACGCGCTGGTGACGAGGCGTTCGATTGGTCGAGGTGTCTTTTGCCTCGACCTAATTGGGCGTTAAAGCGATCTGCGCCTTTGAATTAGGGACCTAGCACGATGGCACGGCTTGTTTAATTGTAAATTGTCTAATTTGACACCAGCCTTAGTTGGAGTATAATTAATGAAATACATTTGAAGGCGAAATCGATTATCAGGCCTTTTAAAATCACGTGCCAAAAACCCTTGGTGCGTTGTTAGGTAAAAACGGGACTCGTTGACAGCATATCCTAACGACTGAAGTCTTCACTGTAGCAGAGAATCGATTTGTATATTTAATATGTCATGCAGACATTTTGATTGGTTAAATTCGAGTCGTGCAATCAGATACTCAGGTTGGTGCTAGTTATTAACATGGTTGGGAAAGCAGTAACTGGGGTTTGGATGCACCGTCATCGCCCAAGTTGTTGGAGAAGAGACAAAATCCCACGTTTCACCAGTAAAATTTTCCATTCTCCCTTAGTGAGCCATTATTTCGCCTTCACTGCGAAAAGAGCCAGTGTCGAGGGGTGCGCATGCATTGCGGGAGAATTTATGCCACACCGAAAGTGTATATTATCTCGAGGAAATAAACACACCGAGCCCGTCCCACTTCTGTTGCAGGCTAATTGTAGGTTTTGCACACCCGGAGACGACCTAACCCGCATTTACGCGTAATGGACTCAAACGCCAATTATAGCCCACTGGTTGACTAATGATTAGTTAAGTACAAGTCTAGTTGACTCACAGAAGACGTGGAAGCAGTACCAGGCGTGTTTTCCCCCAGTGGCGTCCGTATTTTGCCCAAGCAAACAGGCTTCCACCTGCGTCTTTGGCAGAAACACGACACAAAACCAGCAGACCAACCACATTCCCCCGAGGCAGCAGCCAATGGTGTTAATGAGCTCTGATCAAAGTCCGTTTGCACGACACAGTGATTCCGGTCAGTTAGTAAAATGTTGCACGTGAAATGCGGTGTTTGCCTCAATAAGGTACGGTTTTTGCGATAGAAGTAAAGCCCAGTTTGACCTTGAAAATTGAAGTCCTCGTTAACGGCGCACATTTCCCCTAAAATGGTTGCGTGCATACCACAGCACAGGATATTTTAAGCTGAAGTGGGTAACTGTGAAGGATAAGGTATTGGCGAGTGGTAACGCATCCAATTCAGTTAGTTAGTTGCAGCAGTATATGCCTCGACGGCGGCAAATTTGGATCAAAGGGACGCAGGAGTTAATCACTGACACATCAGAGTTAGTAAATTACACAAGAGTGGCTCGGCAAATCGACAATTTTGAGATCCAAACGAGTCCGCGGGAGAAGAAAAAGAACTGTTTCGGCAGATTTTCGGTTTGCTGACGTCGAATGTGCGAATTAGGTGGGGGAGGTGGCGAACACAACGACAGCACGTACTTGGTGAAGCACTCGGCGATTCCCGGCCAAATCGTGTCCACGGCTTTGGGGTGAGTTTCGCACGCAAGGCAGCGATTCTTCTCGATGTCACTGGTCACTGCCCACTTTATAAAGTGACAGGTTTCCATTACACCCACCCGCCAACCCACACACGGCAAATTCAAATAGACGCACCGGCGATTTTTAACAATGCTCAAGGTCATGAAATATTAATGTCTTCTTTCCCGCGCGATGTCGACAGGAAGAAAGAGGTTTGCGCTGGTGGGGGTGGTGTCCTGGAGGTTCCAAAAGTGGGACTGAAAATAAATAATTCACAGAAAGCAAATAACTTGAAGCCCAACCCCCTCCCCTCTCCCCCCTCCCCCGGTCCCCAATTCTAGAAATGTTGGACACTCAATCAAACTGCTGCAACCCAGTCCAGTGACTTTTAATCTACTCGGTGTAGTTATAGACCCTTTCGATTGGATTCCAGGAGTAAAAGGGTGTACACCCCCCAAAACTACCTCTGAAATGCTAACGAAGGAATGAACTGGATCGCTGTGTGCATTCGGATCAGTTCCTTCCTAATGCAGGGAGGAAGGCGAAACAGGTGTACAGGGGTTAGTTGTTTATTTAATCATTTTACTTATTTATCACGGCGAGTGCTAATTGGCACCAAGCGCAAAGTGGACTTAGTGGTGCGTTAACTTTGAACCTGGTGAATGTGGGTTCACAAACAAGCACACCCACCCCCCCCGGTTATTTAGTCCTGTTCAAACACAAACACCATGCACGCACGCACGCACGCACGTTTGGTGAGCGTATTTGTAGAGGTCATCGGGTTGTTGAATCAAATTAATTACAGAGAAAGAATAGGCACGCACACAGCGTCGACGCCATCACGCGAGAGCACGGTCCGTTGAACGCACACGCAGAGGCCATACTAGGTCGAGTGACCATCAAGCAGCCGGCATCGCTTGAGAATCAGTAGTTCAATTAATTGAGATAATTCTCCACTGAGCCAATTCCAACCAATCCGATAAAACTATCAAACATCCCCATTCATTCAACTTCCTTGACTGAACTAATCGATGACATCGATTTTTGTGGGTCAAAGATGAGTGGCAAATGCCGTCTTCATAGACAATCGACAGATTTTTTAACCAATTTGAGTCGACCACCACGACCGTGTAGCTGTCATTTTGATCGTCAAACTACACTCCCCAACAGAGTCATTGATCACCTCGCAAATCTTCACAATCCGGTGATTATTTTAATCACTGAGTGAGCTGACCACCTAGCCAGTCGCCCCTCCCCCCTCCCCATTTGAGGCGACCACTTGACCTTAAAATGACCGTGCTGTCGTTTTTGATATTTGTACAATTTTTCACACCATTTAAAAAAATAATAAATGCAGTTAATTGCTGAAATAGCGTTGCTTGATTTAATAAGCCCCTTTCACCTTGCTACCGTGTTGGCAATTATTCAGTTGTAAAATAATGTGGAGGGTCCGAAGCTGGAATGCTCCTTGAGGCCAGTTTTGATGACTGCAGAGGCAGGCAAGCGTTCCCGCATAGAAGATGTTCAATTAGACCGAAACTTGGACTTCCCAGGTTAAATTGGCAATTTTTCATTCAGAGTTGTTTTGCCTCGAATGCCTATTTAGTTGTGCACATTAATACTGAGCAGCCAAGATCACAGTGGCGTCCATGCTTAGCAATGCCTATGAAATCCGACCACACTGACGACCAATTATCTCTTTCAGTGGTGATGATCAGCTTCAAAGTTGGGCTAGGGTGAAGGTTGCTCAGGGATTGGTCACAGATTTGTTTCCAACCTGAAAAAGTGTTCTGTGAGTGCTCAAACGTCGACATCCAACCAAAATGCTTTCATCCTTGTCGCTAAATACTGAACGGACACTTACGGACACTTGCAAGCTCAGGTCATGCAAGATTCCTGGCAAGTGTGACGAGTCTTCCATATTTTAATCCACTACAAGCATGGAAATATTCCTTTTATATCCGTTCTAAACCAATACTGGTTGCTTCTGAATATGTAGAACCAATGGCTTCTGAGGCGTTGCCATCCTGTCTAAATTTGCACTACATTAGACGCCTATTTTGCACTCTAACTTCAGTGAGCACACCGGCCAATTTAAGTAGTATATATGTGAATTTCTGCGTTGGTAAATAAAATTTCACTCAAGCAAGATGGTAGCATTTGTTGAATGGGATTTCAAAGTAACATTGCTCATGGACTGTCACTAACTGATGTCAAGGCCATTGGCCATGCATCGTCAATACAAGCACTAGACGACGGAAACACCACTTCCAGATATAAAAAGGAGATAAACTGGCCATTGAGGTGCTCATCCACTCAAAACAAGCCCCAGTTTGCTAATTGGCCTGTGTACCTACAATTATTTACTACAATCAGCAACATTAATTTGTTGTCGAAAATGCCATAAGGTGCTTAGACGCCCTCCAAACTGCAGACATGAGCAGCCTCCTTGCAGATATCGACGTAATCAAACTTTTTTCCAGCATTTAGAAAGCGTAATTTAAAAGATCAAATCACACATCGTCTTTTAAGGCCAAACTTTATCGAATAGATGCCCCCAAACAGGTCACAGGGAATTTCATCCACCACGTTTTGAACAGGTTTGCAAATATGACTGGCTACTGACGTGCGTTTTTTTCTGTTTTGGACCCGAACTTTGAAACACACATAGAAAGACCTTACCCATTAGAGCCTCAATTGCAGTGAAACGATTTGCTACAATTTCTGCTCATTTTTCACTATTGAGTTAATGGTGTCAGCCCTGTACTACTTTTAACCATCTTCCCCTCTGATTTGGATTCCCCAGCTATAAGTTGCATGTCCCCCAAAGAAGCCAACCACAATCTTTAAAAGTTCCTTCATCTGTTAACAAGGCCACCTTTATTTAACATAAGACCGATTTAAAAGAACACGACAGTACAAACGGTGGTCAAGTGAATAGGTTCGTGCTCTGCACGATCAAACGTGTGCGGGGTTGAGACGGCTCTTGTGTCAGCACGTTGTTGGGTCAGCGAAAGTGACCTCGTTGGTCACAAAAGTACATGCCGAGACTTGCACAAACGCACCCACCCACGAGCACACACACCCAGGCTAATTCTTCGGGGGTGATCGATCAGTTTAGAGAGACATAGGCCAGCTCACAAATGAGATGACTATCCCAAAAATAATGTCTCCTCTCTCACGTGAACGAACACGAAATTTAGCTGATCCAAACAATTTTATCTGTATCTGTTGCATTTTAAGTTTACTCATTTGGACTTCAATGGGGTAACGCACTTGTCACCGCACCGAGAAATACGCAGAGTCATTTCTGTGCAATTTAGACGCGTTTGATGGTTACATAGCCCAAGCACGGCATTTTCTTAAAAAAACCAAAATTAGCTACTCCAAATACTGGTAATTCTAGGGTTTAGAAGCTCAACTTGGCACGTGTGGTCGCAAGTTTCAACATCTTGACACACTGCTAAAGCACCCCTGCTAGGTTCTGACCTTGAAATCCGCCAGTCACACATCACTCTCAACATGACCTCCACCAACGTTGCCAATGTCTCTTCCAACTCCAAACTAGCCACACCAGGCAACGCCAAACTGGCCACTCCTTGAAAGCATTTTCCAGGCTCGTCATGGCAACTCTAAGGGAAGAGATTTCCACGTGCTAGATGCCGTTACTTACCTGTGCACTTGTACACGTCACTCGCAAATGCTTTTGTTCGATAGTTGAATCTTTAAATAAAAAAACGTACCACGATAAACATCAACTGGACCCTGAAGGGAGGGCGTCTCCGGAGCGACTATCAAACAGCAGGGCATTGCATGTGATTCATCAAGTGTCTGTGTTCGTGAATTTAAATCACATTCTTTAGTGCGGTGTGGCAGGGGACACGATTGCTTCGTGCGCTTGAC
>UXSR01005523.1:0-58508 GCA_900604375.1 Mesocestoides corti
TACTGCATATATTCCACGCCTGAATTGTAAAAACATTTTTTTTTCCTTCAAAAATTCATTGATGCGGAATGTGTTTGAAATAAAGAAGCAGCACCTGGGCAAATCCGCAATTATCAGTGGTGACAAACTTGATTTAGCTATCAAACTACTTGTTCAAGCGTTAGGTATACCACTGCTGTGACAGTCCCGTTAGGCGAAATGATTCAAATAACAATCAGAACAAAGCCTTTGCATAATTCTCATCATATAAACGATATCTCTTTAGAGCGTGAAAGAGGATTGTTTTTAAAAATAATTTAATGGCGTACGCGTGTACTGATTAAAACTACCTCATTGTATTTGTAATAATAACCTGAGAACTAAAAGGTGCTGTAACCACTTCTGCTGAAAAATCAAATTAACATTTGAGGAATGTCACCGCAGCCAACGCAGTAGACATTAAAATGAAAAGTACAGAACCGTGGTTAGGGCCTAAAAACAATGTTTTAACTAACAAATAAAATTATCAAATATGCCATGAAGTCTCGAGATTTTATCTCCAGATCGTTGAAGAAATAAAAGGCAGTATTAGGAGGATAAAACAAACCACTTGGTAGTATCAAATTGCAAATGTTAGAAACAGGAAGCAATAAAATAATTCTGCCGTTTCACGTATTCAGCTCTAAATTAGAGACATCATTTTATGAGTTCTAGTATTTGATACACTAACTGGCTGTAGATCGTGTACCAATTCTTGACTTAACAATTCAACGATTAATCTAACTGAATTAGGTGTGTTTACCTCACTGCTATCAAACTCCTGAAAACCACCTCATTGGCTTCTATCGTATTTTTATTCTATTCGGCACTCATTGCCGTACACTATTTATTTACATCTGTAGTTAATAAATCTTACTAAGCAATCCAACCAACGTTAACAAATTAGTACAAATTTTCAATATTTCGTTACTCAGTTAAAAGAAGCTTCATTTAAACTCAAAGATGTCGTTGTTCATCAACTGTCATCTTACTCATCCCACATTAAGGAAATAACATGTGCATTTCTGAAAGTTTCGAAATGCCATAGCTTGAAAACAATTTCCTTTCACTCCGATTTGTTTTTGAGCTTGTTGATGAGATTTGAGACATCCGAGCACGATATATGAATTTTATTTTGGTGGAAGTAAAGTAATGTGGGATAACATTAATTAAGTTAGTTCATGCGGCGTTGGGAATTTCGGCATAATTGAAGATATACCAAAGATTATTTGTTTCCTTTTTGCCAAAAAAATTGTTTTAATGTTGTTTGTCCAGGTAGGTTGACATAAACCACACTGATATCGGCGAAGATTAGGCAAGCAGCAGTGGATAAGGACCAGCGCTGCCAGATTACTGGACAAACACATATTGTCATTTGCGTGTAGCGCAGGCAGTGCCTGATTCTGTGTTTTTTGACTGACACAGTTAAGTGAACGTGTAAAAGATACAGTTATCTAAGTGCTTAAAAAGATACAGCGTGTATGGTTAGTGTTTGAGAAATATGATTTGTAGATCCTGCTAGCAGATGACTTTTACCTGACTTTCAGAAAATTTAGGGCTGAGCCTTGAACAAAGCGCTTTTGAATGACATTTTGTGACCAATAGTAGTGTTTTTTTCAAACCCTTCAAAACATAGGTGCATTCGAGTGCATCAAGATCAGAGCAATCACACAATGTTAGTGAATAAGCGAATCACATTTGTGCTCAAAAGAGATCTTAGTTGTGAGCGTCGTAGTTAATTAAACTCTGTTTTTTGCTCTCAAAGGACTGTCTACACGAGCAAGTAGTCAACCATTTTATTTTTGAAAGACATGTCATGCTTAGGTTTCATAGGCGTTATTTTCACCCTGCACAGATTTCCCTAGCGTGGTAATTAATATCCCACATGAAGGAAACAAAAACTAAATTGCTCGAAACTACTAGAATCCAATGCTCCATGCAGAAGCTTTTTATTCTGATTTGCCGCAGTATATATTGATATGATGATGGTATCGTTTGATTTTGTGTCGCAATGCCTGAATATGACATTGAAATTGTAACTTGATGGAATGGAATAACCAAGAAATGACATTAATTAAGGTGAGCCATTTGGCGTGTCGAATGCAGGAATGAGAGATCTTTGTTGAATTGGTAACAAATGCTAGGTGTGGAATGTCTTTGGCCACTCCAAGTGGTCCTAAACGAAGTCGAGGTCGATGTGAGGAACTTATCTCTTCACTCTACTCAGAAGCCTAACAAGACTCTAGTCCACAAAGGAAGTTTTGCTGGGTGGCGCCGCTGTGATACTTTGTGTGGGCACTGTTGTGAATGCCTTATAGAATTGCCAATTACTACATTTCGGTGATTAGCACTTCTACGTGTTATTTCTGCCATTTTTAACTGATTACTTTAGTACACTTTGAAAATCCACTATATTTGCTTAACCTAAGAAGAGTTTTATTTTTGAATTTCCGAGTAGTGTTTGACCAGTTAATAGAAGAAGCTTGGTTATATTTCGAAAAGCGTCAATGTGTTCAGTTGTAGAGCCTGACAGCAGTACTAGTATTTGCAGCGTTCTGGAAATGAGTAAACTGACCGTAGTTTGAAGGCGAATGCGTTGGTAATGGCGGCCAAGTTTTGTGTAGTTAGAAGATGGTGAATGACTATCAGTTTGGAATATTTTAAAAACATGGGGCAGCGTGTCCAAGGTCTATAATTTAAAGTGAGCTCCTGTGACATGAAAAGAAATAACCTTAGTTGACGTCTAAACAACAACTGTGTAATCACTTTATTACAACGTCAATGAAACATAATCAGTTGTGTAGTGCTAACTGAGTCACTATAGTTAAGTAAATCACTTTGCATTAAGTTCATATTCCTTTAGGTACTAAAGTTCAAGGATTGATATATAATGTGCGAAATCGTTTGTCTGTGATTTGAAGACAATTTGAAATGAATGTCCGATTTGCCGTTGTTTAGTAGCACGAAGTTGTAGTCAAATAATTTATCCAGGTACAGACTGTTAAAATAGGCAGCGCTACATGCTGATTAGCTCCTAATTCATGCAGTATAAATGGATCGTCAGATTATGGTACTAAGCATGAGCAAGGGTGTTTGCTTTGTAATTTAATAATTAAATTTTCTCCACCACCTTTGCAAGCTGAATTGACAAGGGTTATGTGTGGTAGACTGAGCACTATTGGTGGTGTAGCATTGGACTAACATTAAATGCAAATTTACTGGTAACTGCGGGTTTGCCCAAGTGTTGCTTCTTTGTTTCAAACACATTCCGCATCAATGAATTTTTGAAGGAAAAAAAAATGTTTTTACAATTCAGGCGTGGAATATATGCAGTAAATTGAAGGGATTAAACGGGCTTTTACGATTAATCAATTTCATGCCATATTTTATTGTGACCACGATTGCCTCAGCTCTTCTAATTAGACAAATTTGAGTTGCTGAGCATCAATCAAAAGTTTTGTTTTCGAAAAAGGCTCTTTCTTTTATGACTGTGTTGTCTGCTGGTGAGTTGACGGCAAGGTATCAAAACTTCCTCTTTGTGTGCCTATTGGGCAAAAAATCTAATAAATAATGTCGACGCCATGACTGAGGACCGTCGGTAGAATTGTGGTTGACTGTGTGAACATAATTTTGACTCTGCACGAAACATGGAGCGTCTAATCGGAATCCTACTCTTGGCATCTTATGTGATGTCACAGGTGCCAACAACAGACGAGCGCCGTGCTATTCTTCAATACCATAATCGAATACGCCAAAGGGTTCAACCGTCCGCCAGCAACATGAAGTTGATGGTACGTATGATGCCTCGTTTTAGCTGCCTGTGTGTAAATGGGCTAAGTATGGTTAGCCGATTTGCGAGAATGGTGTGTGTTATTAGGCTTCTCCATCACGTTGTTCTGTTACGACTACCGGTAAATATGAAATATTGTGCGTGTGAAATTGCCAGTTGTAAATAATAATAATAAATGCCATGAACTGACGAAATCTCATGCACTTATTAAAGTACTTATTTTGACATGTTACGACCAGAGACTCCTTAAGAGGCAACTTAGTAATTTGACGGCTTCTTGACAAGATCGTGCAGCTGTTAATGATAGACGGAAACGTCAGAAACATGCACTCATACCTGTTAACCAACCTGGAACTTGCAAACCAGCAAAATCATATGATGTGACGATTTTGGGTGCATAAAAGTGAACCAACCGGGGATTTTTTAAGATAGTCTTTTTGTCTGACCTAGGGCTACTCCTTGACGATGGAAAAATTAGCCATGCAGTGGGCCGATCAGTGTCGATGGGAACATCCCGATCCTGATTACTACCCGCAGTACAGAGGCATCGGACAGAATCTTGCACTGCAAAGTGGCCCTAAACAATCATTCACGAAGATGGCTGAGTCTTGGTACAACGAGGTGGTAAACTACACCTATTCTTCTAACGACTGCTCCTACGTTTGTGGACACTACACACAGGTACCGCTGTTTGCAAAGTCATTTCATTTAAAAGCGCAGATATGATTTATGTTTATTTGTTAGTAAACAAATGTTGAAGTGCTTGGCAATTAGCCTCTAAACAGCAGCAGCCGCAACTAATCTGGGTTTAATGAATTTGACAGATGGTGTGGGCGTCGACGACGGTTCTGGGCTGTGCAATGCAGCGATGTGACAGCCTTGAGCCAGGATGGACTCCACCCGTTTATCTCATGGTTTGTCAGTACGCTCCAGGGTGAGTCAGGATATAACTTGGTGGCAGTTTATTCACCGAATAACAGAATATTTTATGACTCACTGTTGTGCGTGACGATCGCTGACAGACTGATGGGTGCCTGTGAAGTTGTGTACTTGTGTAAAAATAATATATCAATGAAGGTTTTTTTTTCCTAGAGGAAATTACGTTGGGGAAAAGCCTTACACATCAGGTCGTTCTTGCAGTGAATGTCCTGCAGGATATTCGTGTAGTCAAAATCAGTGTGTCAGACTACTCTATAAGCCCAAATGACGACACTGAGACAAGTGTGCACCTGGACGTCGTAATAAATTAAATACTCCACTTCACCGATTTTATCGACCAACTTATTTTGACAGCTGATTATTTCTTAAATATCTTCATCTATAATTTTCAATGTTATTTTCTTGCCAATAAATATATCCTGTTCATCTGAGCATACATTTTTGCAAACAAATATGACGTCAACCTCTGCTGCAGGGGCTGAAATACATTTTTTTGGAAAAATAATTTTGTAGACTGCAGCATTACTATGCACAATTGCGCCATCCAAAGTGATGGCAAAACATGTAACTATTTACAAAAGGAATTGCCAAAATCCTTATGCCGTATTAAATATGCAGCTTTGCATTAGAGGCATCATTTTATTAGTGGTTGCATATGACACGCTGACAGTAGATCGTGTACTAATTGTTGAAGTTACAATTTCGAGATGGTGCTAACTGAATTATGTGTGTTTGCCTCACTGCTATCAAACTGTTGCAAACACCCTGTTTTTTCTACGGTATTTTAGTTCTTTTCGACATTGTTTGCCGTGCGCTGTTTTCTTCACGTCTGTAGTTAATCAATCTTACGGGAAATGTAACATGGTGGCGGAATGTGAAGAAAATATGAGTAAATATATGGCAAAGTTATTGGTGCTTTACCAAACCTAGACACACTTTGTTTGAATTCTATAGTAAAGGGAATTGTCTTCCGTCAAAAACTAAGATCTTGTCGTTTGTATTGTGTAACATGGCATGTTTATACGGTCGTTTTTTGTTAATAAAGGGGAAAAAAGTGAACAGTGAGACCGTGGCGATAATAATAATAATATGGCATTACTGTTATAATATTTTAGTTTTGTTAGGACATTGGGCTACTATCAGAAGGAATATATGTCCACATTAACTGCCGACACAAAACCAAAGCCCACTAGTCCGGCCATGGACATTGCAAAGTCAAGTGCTAATAAATAAGTTTCAAAGGCAGCAAAATATTTATTGATTGCTTTTTTCGCATATTGTTGAAAACTGCCCTCCACAACGTACTTCGTCAAGAACAAGCTAAAATTATAAAACTCCACTCACAACAGATTTACTATGAATGTCAATGTGGATGGTTATGTTCTTTAAATGATGATATTATCGAAATTGCATTTATTCTTCACATGTTTACCGATAAATGTCCTATATGAAATAATAAAATAAATTGACGGACTTTGCAATGAGACTTCATCACATGCCTATCTGCACTCTGCGTGTGAATAAAAAAATAGTGCAGTTAGGAATGATATTCGGATGCTCAGACTTCGAAGAATGTTGTGGCAGAAAATGTCATTGAAAAGGTGAAAGTCTACTGTTGAATTAAAACGCAATGTTTTTTTCTCATTTAGTAAAGATTGAGTCAGCTTTAAATATTTCTTTAGTTAGCTTGTTTCCGTTCAGTTCAAATGCTGACATGCAAATGGATCTCGCTTGATTTATAAGTTGTAGTTTTAGACATTGTGAATCACTGCTGATTTAAGGTCATGATGCCGTTTTATGTCCTAGATATAAGACGAAATAGCTTTATACATGTTAGTTCACCAATAGAATTGAGTCGTTTGTCACACAACTCTTAATATTCCTGCATTTGTTGCAATGATTTAGGTGGTGTCGCCACTACCCAGAAACATGGCGTGATGCACGTGGTAGCAAACTGGCATGTTACTGGTTTGGAGTAATGAAACTTCAACCAGCTGAAATTCGGTTTATCATTGGTTTCATCTGCAGCTGTTTTTTGCAAAGATAATATATGTGGATCTCTATTGCTTACTTTACCCGATTACTGTTACGTTAGAGGCTGTAGAAATATATACACAATATCCGTGTTGCGTGTGCTAAAACATACAGTATTTAGAGTGCGAATTACCTAACAAGCACAAGGCAACACACATTTGGGACCATAATTTCTACTGCTGCAGTAATGTCCATTAAATAACGCTTCTGTCTCTGTAAATAAATTTCCCTATCCTCAAATATGCCAAACGTCTTTTTTCTTGATTTAGCAGTCTGAATGCATTCTAGGCGGAAGCACAATCGCTGTCCTATACACTTGTTTTGTAGCACTAATCAATAACGATGAGATTTTACTTTCGCTAGCATCATTCCTTGTGCTAGATGAATATGGTTTCTAGGTAGTTAACAATTTTTCATTTTTAAAGTCTACTTGCACAAAGTAACGAATTTCTGGATTTAGTAGAGTAGCCTAATAAACATACGGCAAAAACACTTATTTGCTCATTGAAATGTCATGCTTGGTTATGCCAACTTTTAGGTGCAGAGATAAGATAAAACGTCATCTAATTTTTAGTTTAACTGCAAAGTTTGACATTTAAAGCAGCTATTATTTTGTAATTTTACTGATATTCTGGTAAGAGTTGTTTTAGTATGTAAGTGCTCAAATCCATCCCACCACTTTCTGACGTAAAATTTGAAATAAAATAGCACTAATGCACAATGTTTTTATTAAACGGACATTTGTCCTGAAATGACGTGATAATAATGCGGCGTGGAATCTCGTCACACTCTATATCGATAAGGTGTTTTTACGAGCAAAATCTATTGTAGTAAAGAAAAATATTTCGCGACATTAAACGAGTTATACTAAATAGATAAGCAAAAAATTAAGGGACATTGATATTGGGCAAATAACAAGTGTATTGTCATTCGAAATGCAGATTTCTCCTGCTAATTACATGCAATATTTCTTCATGACATGTTACGGTGTTAGTTTCCACCTCCCTCAAAATGCAACAAACTCCATATTTAATCTTCGGCTTTTGATTTTTTGGAAGCCTTAGATAGAAAAAACAGTGCATTGTCATTTCTTATAACATCATGTGTAGTCTTACACTTCCATGATAACCCTTTAAGTTTCAGATGTTATCTTCAGTACTCCATTATCACCAGCATAGGATGGAATATTATCCATCAATATAGTTAAAAAGTATTTCATTTAAGACAAAATATATCCTAGTCCTTCAAATTTCATCTTATTCATCCCACATTAAGGAAACAGCTAGTGGAATATACCGAAAGCAAAATCATCTTTTGAACGTTTTGCTTGCACTAAATAACTTCAAAATGGCGGATTCTGGATGAAAACGAAAAGCAACCTCAGCCTCAGACGTGCTTAAATACTTGATTTTGCTCTCTTGCCGTTTTTTCTTTCTTCAGTTTTGTTATCCTAAGTTCGTTAATAATATTTCTGGCTAAATTGATAGAGAGCATATCCTGTATTTTTTTCCTTAATGCCAACACGCTCTAATAGCTGCGCTTATTTAATAGTTGCTGATTGTTCCAAGTAGTAAAATAATTGACATTTCTTATCCAGCTTCTATTGTTTGACTATTAAAAACATTTAGAATTACATTCAGTGACGAATGCGGATTCGTTGGTGCTTGTGCGTTGCATACGTATTTCCTGGGTTTTTTCATAAAATCAATTCTATGTCTGAAACACATAATGGAACCAATTGCCACATAGTAGGAAAAACGTGATAAAACGGTTTGCCAAAAAACGGTGTTCGTGATTTTCACTAAAATGTCACAAAGCAATCTTTGCAATGTGTTACTGGAAGTGCAAAGTTTGAATTATTATATAGTTAAGAGCAGTTTTGACCTCTTTGTTGCTTCCCATGACAATTTATCTCCACCGCCTGGTTCGCTTGGTTGTGCTACGTGATCAAAAATAAGCACATACACAGTTGACTGTTGATTTAGGCAATACACTTTGTGAATAGCCTCTTTCCCATGTCCTTAAGCTTGAATTATTAGCTTGATGACTCTTTTCTGAGCCATCAATGGGGTGAATGCCTCATAGCACACAATATTGCCTTCATTCTGATCCAGACCTCAAGCGCATTGTTTTAGAGAAAATGACACAATTCACTAATACTCATCACTACGACATGCAAATGAAACACCTTCTTCAAGCGCAAAAACTACCACACACAATCTGTGCATTAATAATTTGACAAAGCATAAGGAATTAAGAAACATTCTTCTGATTAGCCACCACAACGTCAAGCTTAGGTCCTTAATCTAATCGCCAAATGTATGTGTCTCATTAATTTAGGAGTTTAAAATCTTTGGTTGACAATGTTGATAACGTTAGCCTAATCATACTAGAAATCGACAAATACCACGTCCCTTATTTCGTAATTCAAATGGTAACTTCAAAACTTTGCTTTTCTCAACAAATGATTAAAATTACATACTTAGATTTCAGCCAAAGACTAATTTTCGAAGCTCAGTATTTGGTGTTTGTTTACAAGCCATTGTTAAAATTCGCAAACATATTAATCAAACGCTACTGCGTCTGCTTAACGAGTTTTTGCCTTCATAACTTAGATTACACTCTGTCTGACATTGCTTTAAGCAACTCTTAACGACACTTTGCAGAATGCTGGGTCAGCTGCAGAGATGGCGACAAAACTGGGTACAAAATTACTTTAATTGCTAATGAGCCAGAATGCATATTTTAAGTTCAAAGCTTACCACTGCGTTTGGTTTGGAGTCGTCATGTATTCTTGCTTTGGAACAGAATATATTGGCGCTCACGTGATGGATAAAACAAATCAATTTTCAATATCGACGTCACATTCATTCACGTTCTTGGCCAATTTGAAAATTGCCCATGTAGCTATAGTATAATCTATTTCTAGTCTCCGAATTAGAAGATTACTTTGCTATATCTTATAACTCACTTGATCAATATCGCAAACGTTGTCTCAAGTATTTCTCAGAAAACAAACCTATACAAATCACCAGATCAAAAGGCCTTCTTTATTAAATACCATTAAAGTTATTTTGACCGCTTACTTGATGTCAAATCAGCAGTGGTGTTGGATACATATTATGTCTATTAGAAATATATTGCTGTCAAAACAAATGCTGTCAAAACTCCTCCACCTGTGACCATTTTCTCCAGGTATTAAATTCAGAATAGGGGCAGACGAAACAAACTTGTTTAAGCCTCATAAATCTGAATTTGTCTTTGTTAGCTTAGCTTGATTTTGTCGAAACATTCTCACACAAGACAAAAGCGACAAATCTTTAGAAATATATAAGAACCATCTGATTCTTGAATATCCACAATCAGGACTGTTGATCTTATTCCCAAACAATGATATGCTCAACAATTTCACGCCCGTACAAATGCAGCAAATACGCGTTTTAATGTACTCGTAATTGATGATTTGCTATGCATCTGCCTGCATATAGCTTTTCTTACTTTCCTAATGCAAACGGTATCCATTCCATTAAGACAATTCTAATTAAAGCTGTCTGCGTTTTTTATTTCAGTAGTGACTTTTAAAAATTGCCATCGATGACATTTAAATTTTTTTCCTTAAACGGTTTTTTTTGTAGTTGGCATGTTTCCGAATAAGAACAAAAATGATGCCATTTTCCTCAGACGGTGCCGATGTGCAGAAGGGCAATTTTTTGCATATTTTGAACATTAGCCGATTAAAGACGAATCTAGTCCTTTTTTTTGCCAATGGTTATGCAGAAAAAAAAATTCACGAAGCCTATCTAATAGCCTCCAGGTTAAGATGTACACGTTTGCTTTGTTAATACTAGTTTAGTATAGGCTCACCCGTGATTACGGGTAGAAGCAATCCTATGCACGCGCTGGAGTCGCATTAGCGCATTGAACATGCCTGCTTTGCAAGGAAAATTCGAAGAAGACCCCACTGCATAACTTGTCCAACAAGATCCCTATTTCATCGTAAACAACGCTTGACAAGATAATTACTACGAAGGTGGAATTCTTCAACCCCGTCTCAAATAACATTGCGACGTCAACAATGCGTTCTTCATCCAATATTCCACAAACAATTGCATTTTTTCCGAATTATCTGATTGATTTTGTCTGTTTTATTCGTTTGGCCAATGAGTACTCAAATTGGCTTCCTTTTTTTATACGATTGAGCTATATATTCCTCGGTTATTTTATTCAAGATGAAATCGCATATTGGTTTAATAAAAACAAAATTTTGCGAAAACTGCATGCTGCCACATCACCTGTTTTAAATTACATTCTAAATATTATATAATTAAAATTGTTAAAGTCACTTTGCAGTTTCTTTTAAAACTTGGAAGATCGTAGTTTCAGGCTAGGATGGGGGAGCTTTGCAAAAAATGCTCCAGATAGTCACATTTTAACGCAATATTTGTTTATGAATCATTTATCTATAATTGTAACATTTGATATTGTAGAATTAAGTAATTGACATAAACTAGGAAAAAACATGTATAACATGTATAGCAAGTATGACAACGAAACATAACTTGTGTCTATTGAAAATAATGCCATTGATAAATGTGAAATGTCGCAATGTTTAAGGAATTGTTTATGCCGTACACTTTGCTTGAGTTAAGTAAAACTTACGCTTATTTTTAATACTGTACGAACAATCCTAAAATGCTCATTCTGACAAGCTTTCTTGGGCCGACGAATATCAAACTACTTAGGCAAATCAAAACACGAGGTATATATCGACCCTAATCATGACTAGGCCCGTTTTGACAACTTAATGACATATTTGTTGACATTGAATCAAGTCTAATTTGCTGTCCAACTCCATTGAATATCTTCGGCTGTCATAAAGGGGATAAATCTTGTAGATTAGATGAACAAGCACATTGTGCATTTTCAGTACACACCGAGAATTTCGTATTCCTGGTATATATATGTGTGTGTAAAGGAGATACAAATATGAAAAAAAAATAGCTTTGCGTGCATTTTCGTAGCCCCTGTGGTGTATTTGGTACACTATGTGCTTGTGTGTTTTTGTCGCCCTAATTGCTAAATGATTTTAAAAATTTTGCAAAATGACCCAGTTTACTGCACTTCCTTAGCATCCTGACCAACTGTATCTAATTTAGTCTATACGTTGCTGTTTTAGTTGTTAGCCTAAAGTAACTTAAGAACTCTGTAGTGCAAGGAATGCAAATGGTCGCAATCAAAGCCTACATTAATTAGCTGTTTTAATATGCTAACAGTTGCTCTTAAGCAACTAACCAACTGAATATTGTTAAACGTACAAATATCGTTCGACAACCAATTTATATTGTGTTCTATGCAGCATGAACGTGGTGTGTGAATTAATGTTTGTTTAATTCAAAAAAGCGTCATAAATTTTGTTATCTAACCACAGAGTTCAAAAAAATAACACTGTAGGCTAATAATGAATTGCCTCATTAAAACAAATTCTTTGCTTCATTGTCAAATTTGTCTTTTTAGTTAACTGAACTTAAAATTCAACAGATCTTGAAATATCTGAATTGATTCATGTAGATATATTTGAAGTGCACATCGTAAAGTAAAATTGCTCATATGAGACGGAACATGTATACATGAAAAGTGTTGTTGGATGTGCTTGTAGTGACAACCTTCAATAACTTTAAGTCCCTCGTTTAATATTCTTTAATAACCTGGAAAGAAAGGCAAGACAGCGACAGTGTATGAGAAATTTAAAACATAAAAATGCACCTAATATACGTACTGCTTTTTCGCATCACATTTCATGTGCTCATTAGCACACAGCCAGTAGTTGCAGCTACCTGTTGCGCTACGATGCTTAAAAGTGAATTAAAATTATATTTTTCTTGAAGTGAATATTAATTAGATTATGCATCTCATTTTGATAATGCACCTGACTATAATTCGTGACCAATGAACAAATTTCCCTCTTCACCTGCACCGATTCTCGTCTTCACTAAACCAGTGCGGACTGTGCATCAGCAGTAATTATTATATGGTCAAAGAGAGTAAGGCCATGATTATTTGTCATTGTGCATATTACCAAGTAGTTTACAGTATTTGTAGTGGGCCCGGGTGCGGTTTTAGAAACCACACCAGGGCCGACAATCTAAGCTGACACGGCCCGACCGAAAGTAGAGCAGAACTACAGATAACCAGTAGCTCAACCAACTTATTAAAGCAGTAGCGGGGTGTGTTTTGTACATGATAGCAGATGCGTTTATATAGCTTTGCTAAGCATTGATCTCTGTAAGCAGGTAGGTTTGAGGAGTTCATTCACGAATAATCGAATGAACTGTGGTCGCATATGCTTGCACAATGCGTTCGCTCACGATTGATAACTGTGCTTGCCACATGTTTTTTTCCATGTAATGGACTTATTTTGCATTCAATTATGCATAACATGTCATGCTGTAGTGGCTTGTGGTCCATCCACACCTTAAAACTGTCTAGTTAACAGCCCGTAACAACCCGAGAATGGAGTGAAAAGAGGTAACAGAGGAAACCACAGTTTACTAGCGTCAAGCCAGCCAAGTGTGTTTTTATGTGTGTAGGTTAGTGAACGGATAACAGGCATCTGCTCGCAGTAACCAATGGAAGGAGATGAATCATTCTCACTTTCAGGTCAGTAACCAGGTTTAACTTAGGCGCGATCGCTGTTAATCAGACAGTGAACGCTCGAAAACTATCGAACGGAATCATCAAAGCGAACATGTTTTGCACTAAGAACGAGACATTGCTAGAATTCTTATCTGCGATGGGCAATGCAGGTTTAAACAAGGTTTATTTGAGCAGGCTAGATTGATTACTAAGACCCAGCCATGGTCATTTTTCGTCATATTAGATATAGTCTAATCATTATGTGAAAAATTTTTTACCGTGCAGATTTGCTTTCGACGATCAAGAAGTCGTAAATTGGGGAGACTTGTAGGCAGTCAACGGGGTTAGAACACTCACACCGTATTTATTGTTAAATGTGGTAGTAAATTAGCTTGATGTCAATCCTAATTTATGCCATAAACAAATCGCTTTAATGTGTGATTATAACGCTAGCTGCAATTATGAATTTGGTGTTTGCTTCACTGAAATCTTAACAGAGAAACACGCAAAATTCTATAGTAATAAATAAAAATCACTCTGTAACCGTGTGGTTGTTACGAGTAGGAGACAGACAACGGAGTGTTTTTTTTTTAATTTCCTTTGGGTGAAAAAAAAACATCAAGTAAACGTCTTATTGTGGACAAAATGGCCTTTAGTTTCAAAACCATTCGGCAACAGAGTCCACTTCTTCTTGCCAACGTTTCAAAAAACGCGAATCATTTCTAAATGTTGGTTGCCAAGTGCTTGAGACGGAAGTTGCAGCCGGTAGCTTAACACTGCCTATTATCTAACGAAATACCCATATATATCAAGTATTCTACAAGTTTTATAAGCATTTTTAAAGTAAGTATTTGTATGTCTGTAAGCAAATATCATAACTTGAAGCAGACCACCTCTTTAAAAACTTTATAATTTCATTTATTAAATCTTAAAAAAGATCAAAACGAACTAAGACAAATTGAGATCCCATTATTGTCCGTAGTACACTGAACATGCACGTAGGGTAGACAGTGCACGCACTTAATACGCTCAAACATGTTTGTGTGATTGGGCTTATTGGGTTACACCTGTTTGCGTACAAAGAACAAGTGTCGGTGAATACATTGATGGTTTAAAAGTTACTAATGGGCTTTCATGGACCTTTTGCGACGCGGTTTCTGCATCCAATAAATCACAATGTCTAGGGCAAATTGGCTTAGCAGTCGCAAATTGCCATGTCTAAGAACCTCATAATTTGATATCCAACAGTTTACAGAGATAATATGCCCACGCAGTCAAAAATGCACATGCTTACTTATCCGTTAAACACTGACAGGTATTTAGTTTAATATATGATTTTTATTGATGAATGAACGACATTCATTTGTTGCAGAGTGTCAAAGGAAATTCTGCTTCCAACACTTTACCCACATTCGCTACACATTGATGGGAAATAGGAAAATATGGTAAGGTTGCCTGGAATGTTTTCTCTCTAACAGTGCTAAGAAATACTAAACGTCAGTAATAAGGCGTAAACATGAACAGATAAATTGTGGAAATTACCTTCATTTAGCGAAACTACTTAATATTCCGTTATATCTGGCTTACAAATACAATGGGGTAATTACTTCTGCATCTGAATGTGTCGGTGGAAAAGGATAAAGTCTCATATATCGTTGTTTTAATCTAAAACAAGTAAGCAAATGTAGGAATAGGCGAAAATGAGCAGTCAGGCATTATTGAGGGTTAGTAGGATGATGAAAAAAGCCAAACTTGTTCACCAGGCAAATCAGCTTATTTACTGACACACTGATTGCGGAAGCACGCAGATCCTGAAGGACATTGGCTGCAACTGCGTCCGTGTGTGTATGGGCTACTGTGGCAATCATAATGTCTGCATGATAAACAAAAAATAACCATTGAAATACACAAACATCGTTAATTGCAATCTACCATGTTGGCCATTTAAAAAAAAATTATATTTACACAACTTACGGTGTTTTATAAACACACCCCACGATATAAACTGGTGGCTGCAGGTCGAACGCCACATGGTCACACCTTCCTATTGCGCAGCCTATTTGCGTTGACGTAGACCATACCATCTTAATATTATAAAATGGTGACATTTGTTTAGAAATACGATTGATTTTGCTAGAGATACCTAGCATTTTTTCTACCATAAATGGCGTAAAAGCTACCACATTTAATGATGGACCAATGCCTTTAACGGAAATAGGACAATTTTTGTATAAAATGAATCAATTACCTTATGATAATGGTGATAATTGTCTTTACATGGGTCCACAGAAGTGCTCTCGTTCTGTTTGGCACTAAACCACTTTTTGCCTACTTTTTTCAACACGGGTTTTCCTCCAATAACCACCGCGAGATTTGTAGTGGTTCCGATGAAATGCGGATACATAAAAGCATCTGGGGGGTTTAATTTACAGCGAGACGTCCAATCGATAGCCAAGTCCTCCATTTCCACACTGTAGGTCTAAGTAGAAAATAATTTTGGAATTAACCTAACCTTGTGCAACCGAAAAAAAGTGAA
Source organism: Mesocestoides corti (assembly GCA_900604375.1). Classification (NCBI taxonomy): domain Eukaryota; kingdom Metazoa; phylum Platyhelminthes; class Cestoda; order Cyclophyllidea; family Mesocestoididae; genus Mesocestoides; species Mesocestoides corti. The sequence goes on from UXSR01005523.1 coordinate 15,951, forward strand.
TTTTGCTACGCTTCATGTCACCACCAGCACAGTTAATTTCTCTTTTAATCAAGTATGATAAGGTAATTTGAAAATATGTGACCGAGGAAGCAGTGCTACGCAAAAGCCTTATATCGATAATTCTACAGTGTATAAACCAATGCCTTACACAACAATGTACTAATTAAATGTATAATTCAACCGGACAGAATTGAATTACATGAACCAAATTTAAATTGGCAAGTATCAACGCCGTGCATAAACCTATCAACCAGTAATTAAAGCATGCGTACGTACCATAATTTGCATGTCACTTGCAGGTGGAGAGACACGTTGGCGGACAAGGGTGTGGTACTCAGTTATTAATTTGCGTTCTTTTAGTGATGGCCTATATGCCATTACACAGGACAACATCAAGAGAATTCCAACGGTGCTGTCCATTGATCAAAAACGATGAAATTCTTTTTTTAAGGTAGCGCGGGTTTACACACGTCAACTGCCCCATAACCATTGCATGCATTTATGCAATAGGTTAACCAATGGCATAAGGACAAATTTGCTTTCAATGCTTCAAATCTGCACACACACAACCACACACATATTTTATTGCGAGATCTTTAGGGGAATCGTCAAAATAATATCAAATGTTTTCGTAGTTATAGAAAATGCACGAAAAATATGGTGGCAATTGTACATAGTCTAATCCGTGCATCACGACGACAAAATTTGGGATGTAGGCACAGCCGCTTCAGAAAAGTGCTGTGATTAAACCTTGATTTTGCACTCCATCTTGCCGTGCTTCTACGTTAGTGTAGATTTTGTAGTTGAAAAATTAGTCTAGCTGGATATGTTTTAATTGGCATCAATTTGACTTAATGGTTCATTCCAGTGTGAGTTTATTTTATTTTGGGTTTCCAAAGCGAAATACAAATTCGGGATCCTGTTTCGAAATTTAATGTGATCTGGTTTTTTTAAAATATTAATTATCATCGACAATGCTGTTTTTTTCTACAAAAAGCTGTCCAACACTGAACAATTTAGTTTAAGTGAATCATCGATAGAACGCTTCTAATCTAATCGGTCAGACACGTAAGATTAGACTTATCTTCAGATTATTTCATTTCAAATGGCAAACGATTTTGTTTGAATTGAAAAATGAGTGTTGGAAAATCTAATTGCAGTAGGTAATGCGGATTTTAACGAGGCAAAGCTACACAGGCAAGATTCATGGCCTATGACAAAATTATTAGCGTCGGATTCACTGTACTGAGTATCCATGACCTTTTTGATCCCATTAAATTTCGCGAATTTGGCCTAATCGACGTGTGAAACTTTGCCTCGTGACACGAACGCAAATGGAATGCAGCCGTTGGAGTTTAAATATTCTCACGGTATTTGTTGTTAAAGCAGGTTGTAAATTAGCTTGATGTCAATCCTGATTTATGCTCTAAATGCATAGTGATAATAACAATAAATGTAATGATTTTTTTTTAATTTGCTTTCGCATTTCAACCTAAAAGTGCCCAAGCAACATCCCGAAATACTAAGAGCGTGCTTATTCGGGTCTGCCTTTACATTATAAAAAAAATTTCTGAGAAACGTGCCTCTATTATTGTCTGTAGAAAAATTCACAAATAAGCAAATTAATTAACTACGATCTTATGCAATGCTGCGTGAAGATTTAATGCGTTTTTTGTGTTTAAAATGGTCACAGTACTGCATTTTGATATCTGGCCAAATAATTCAGCATAATAATATTCAAATTTTACAACATTTGTGTGTAGAAAGCCTTTTTTAGGGCCAATAAATATCTATACCATGAAGGTAAATACTTTACTTTAAACATAGAATAAACTTTATAGGGCCTCTTTCAAAATATGCATGTTATTAATACTAGGCTTGCTACTTTACAATACGCTCCATTTTAACGCATGCTTCGAATTTAAATTAAAGTTTAGACCCCTTAGCGATTCCGGCATGGCTTTAATTCTTGCACAGCCAAAAATTACCGCCATTGCTAATGGTAGTTCATACTGAGAAAAGTCACGGGATCACACGCAGTGATATGCATTTAAAGACTTTTTGTCACCAAAACAAGTTGTCGTGATTGCACCAATCGTCAAAAAATTAATAATTATCCAAATTACAGCAGTAGTCAGTACTGTATTAGATAATGATTTTCTATAAATTAGTCAGAAAATACTTTCAGCGTATACAACTGATTCCAATGGTTAGTCTTCTAATCAAATTCCTACGTGAACCTATCTTGCATCCGATTTTCCAAATTCAGGATACGTGGTTGTAGGTAATCTTATTCCCTATTTAAAAATTAGGGTTTTTGATATCCCATGAATGTGCTTTCAAGAATTCCCAACGATGCATTTTAAAAACGCTCTCAAGTTAATTTACTAGAGCCCAAGACTAACGAACGGCAACATGTGTATTTTAAATAATTAGAATTTTAATAAATTGGTTATTATAAATTTCCATCTATCTGATTTTTCGCTTTAAATACCAATACCTCAAGTGGCGGTATTTGTACCATTTTTTTCGCAAGTGAAGCAAAAGCATTTTACCCCAGCACATCTACCTAGATTTAATTTTATGGACCCAAATAACTTAATAATATGAATTACTTTTTTAACATTAAAATGAATAATTGACGAGCTATCGCGCCAGAAATTAAAAGCAAAAAATTTTCCTTCGATTTAATTTTATTTTTTAACTAGCAAACATAAGCTTTTTGGATTTGATGGTTCCATTATACATTCAAATTTTTTTGGACCGCAAAATGGCTAAATCATTTATTCTTTTGAACCTGACAACTGTTTCTAATTTTAATTTGATTTACCATTTTGCTTGCAATATTTGTCAAGATGTTTTCTGCTTTAACGCACCGACGTCTATCACGCATAATAAGTAGGAGCTGGTGCGCTTGCTGATGGATAATCTATCAATTGGAGGTACACTGGTCGAAAATGAAAGCATGCATGCAGTGAAATCGTGTGAATGCAATTTTCCAAGATCACATTTTAAATAGGATAACACTCATACTGTGGAAATTTAAATAATATTCGATTCTAATGGAAGTCTAAAATCGTGTGAATGCAATTTTCCAAGATCACATTTTAAATAGGATAACACTCATACTGTGGAAATTTAAATAATATTCGATTCTAATGGAAGTCTGGACAAAATTTAAAAGAAAACAACAGCTTCTAACTGACACATTTAAATAGAGAAAGGGCCCACTAATCAAATCATTCGAATGCTTTCTATGCTTCAGAAATTACCATAGTAGCTAAAATGCTTTTCTTTGTTCGCAACACGCAAAATAAATAACACAATGCATTTCTGAAGGCATAAATTGTTGAGGCGACTGCGTTTCACTGTTTCACCTTTTACTGTCACAAAAGAGACAGAAATCGACAAAATGGAGCAATGATTATTTGTATGCTTAATTGTTATTGTAGTAACTTTGAAATTTAGTTCCTTTTGAGTTAGATGGCAGAAATGTGTGTTGAACTAATTCAACACTGTTATGGAAACCAGTGACAAGCGAAAACTTGAAGAAGCCTTGAGATTTAAGTTGAAGATGAGTTTTTCAAACTAACCAGGCATTTGAATTTCATTCCTTATTAATTCGCATATGCGACTTAAAACAATATTTTTGAAATCGATTTGCTCAAGACAATTACGCATGTGAGCTGAAACTGTTCAGAATTAATTTTGCTTCAATGATAGTGAATTTCGAACATATTTAGTGTTGTTTCTTCATGGTAGCTAAAATTTCTCGCCATGGTTTTCAGAAATTCAGTGACAATAAGTACGTGCTTAGAAGCAATTAGCTCCACCCTCATTGATGCAATTTATGTAGCTAGAATGTCTTAATCTCCTCGATGGAAAACAAGCAAACTTCAGATTATAATTTCTAATCAATTATGTTTTCATCATCTCTTTAGATTCCTTTTGGTTCTCGGCTTACTTTCACGTTTTTTATTGACATATTTATAAACGCACTAAATAGGGCATCAATATGATTAACGGGGACGTTGTTTTTGAGATTTTAAACTGGTTGATCATTTGTCACAGTGGCGTCAGTTAAAATAATTACTACTGTTAAGTTGCGTGTTAGGCAAGGCGTTTACAAGAAACCTAGGCAACTGCAAAAGATATTGTTACGGTAGCTCGTAAAATTTGCTGCTTTTCGCATACGTTATCACTTGGTGAGTCTGAGGCAAATCATTTAGAACAAGATCGCTATTGTAAAGTTGTCACTTTTGGCACGCTGCCCAGTGCTGCGATAAGTCATATTTGAAAGCGACAATTATATTTCCACTGCTCCTTTTGCAGCTCTTAATGGACAAGAGAGCAGGTGGTTGCGTAAGGAAGTTTAATATCATGAAGCCTAGTGATTTGCTGACTAGATGAGAAAGCTCTGGACATATTAAATCTGAGTTCATTTCTTCTGTTGATTTTCTTCTTGTCGCTTATTTTTTTGGATTGCACGAATATAGCAACTTTTAGTGCGCTTTAAAAGTCCATAACTTGCTAGAAGCACATCATCTCTGAGGATAAATAGGCAATATGTCTATTAATCCTGATTGAGATTTATGGGTTTGATTTCTAATAACTTTGTAATGCGATTTCTATATCTCTTGCTCTGCTACGTCAAATAACAAAAAACTGACGTTTGTGGCATGACCTGTTGGTACTTAGTAATATGTATATTAACTGCGTGACCTACAAGACAGGTCAATTTGATCTTAATTATCAAATTTCTTGGTCTTTAAAATTTTGAGGAATTTATTTAGTCGTGAGACAACTAAACATACAGGCGTCTGTTAGAACTGAATAAAATCTTATGCTGATTTTAACTTTACTAATTATTTAAAACTTCACAAAGCGGAACTAAATCAAGTTAAGCTTAACGTAATAGTTGAAAAAGTAGAGTCAAAAATCTGGCCGTTGTCCGCTTGTGTGAATTGATCTCTTTTGCTCCGGCCACCTCTGTATCACATTTTTCCTTTTACTAACTAAATAGCTTCAATCCACTACAGAGAATTTGCCAGAATAGAGTATGCAAAAATGAGATTACAGTCAGTATCTGTCTCACATCCGAATCGAGAGACCAAGCCTCCTAAGAAATCTGGAAAATACTTGTTTCTTCGCTATCATTCACTATCGTCCTGTCTTCTCAAGTATCTCTTCAGAGCAATCAGGGAGAACAACTCTGCGGTTTTGTAGTAACTCAGGGCTTTATTCTCGGGTCTCCAAGATTACCAACTTAAATGCAAAACTGCCATTATTTTCAGTGTAAACGGATGTAAAATATAATAACCATACTTACAATATTTGCAGCGACCAGCCTATTTGTTTTACAGAAATTTACGTCATAAATTTGACACATTTTATGTGAAAGCAAGTCACACTGTGTGTCTGGTCGGACGAATGGCAAGCTCACCACCTTTATTAACGCCAGAATAAACAGGAGAATTTATATCACATGGAGACGTTAAGTCATGACACGATTGTCAATATTTCAAAATGACCGACTATGTAAACGCATTTAGACTGCCTGGAATAACACACTGAATTCTATCATTCTGGAAGTAGCAGGAGAGACTATTAATGGGTCCTGTCTTTATTTTTTTCGATTACAACCTTCATTTGCATCTTAAGCTCATTTGTTTCACTTTGACTTTAGACCTTTTTTAAACCTCACAGAATCAACTACAACCTGTTGACCTAGGGGGGGCCATTAGCAATAACTGAAGTCAGATATTTGAAAATTATTCAAAAAAGTTATATCACAATTTTTTTTCAAATTTAAATGTCATTTACTGGCAAAGGTATTTGGATTTGTTAGCATTACTAAGTCTACTGCATGCAAAGAGTAAGGGTCAGTTGCAGTTAATTGACTTTAATTAAGTCAGATTAACTCGTGTTTTCAAGTTGACACCATAACTTTTAAAATCAACTGATCATGTGTGCATGCCCTATTAATCTACAGAAATCTACTCATTTTACTTCTAACATAGTAGCGGCTTTAAATTTCATTTGGCAAAAAAATTTCTTGATCACCATGAGAAAAGCGGCTAACACCAGTTGTTTTCACCTTTTTCTGCAAATTATCTGACCCCTAACTTGTCTTGTGACCTGATGCGCACTTTAATACGTTTTGATGTTTGCTAAAATGAAAACATCCTTCACTTTTCTCGGTGTGAGTTAACAGGGCCATGTAAGTGAGGTCTGCAAAGTGTGCACATCAGAGATATACAAGGTCAAAGGTTCATAGGGTGTGGTGCTTGACATAATGTACACACGCTTTTATTATCCAGGGCGAGATAGCGCTATCTGCAAATAGGTTTAGACAGAACCTTGGGTAAATTTTTTCTAAACTACGTCTAAAATAGCTTTCATACCTGTTAAAAAATCACCTCAAACCAGCATATTTGTCATCGACCATCTTATCACAAATGAAAAATACAGATTTGTCAATAGGTGTCTCCAGTTGTAGTTGAAAATTAAATTTGCTGTAAAGATTTGAATAAGTACTTAAAAAACAGAGATCGATTTAATTTAGGTCCACGGAAAATATCTAATACCTAAAGTTGGATCGTTAACAAACAATCAAACAAAGGTCTCAAGTAACAAAATTAAAGGTGCAATTGTGCAGAGAGTACTGAGTGAACAGAAAATAAATGATTTTCTGCTGTTAGAAATTGTGAACGCATATCTTTTTACAAGGATCAGCATAGGTAATCGAAATAGGTCAACATTCCTGCAATAGTCAAGAAAAAATAATTACGGGTGTTCGATATGATAGAGATGTTCTGGTAATGGTTTTGCATACTAACTAGCAGATGACTCCGATGTTCTCAAGTGTGACCTTGTTGTACAGCTTAAAACATAGGGAAATATTATGTAAATCTTTTTTTTCTAATTCAGGGGAGTGATAATGGAAAAACCTTTCATTCATGGTACAAGGCATAGTAGCAATGGAGAACAAGTCATTGGTGTGGTTATCGAGGTGCGGTAGATTATTTTGATAAGACTACTAAATTCATGTAGGCCTTAAAGCAATGAATCAGCGTTTAATTTGAGCATAATGTAAGGAAGGTGAAACTATCGCCATATGATTAACTCGGTTTGCCAATGAAGATAAAATGAAATCCATGAAATAAAATTCAACTTGTTTATTCTGTTCTGGTAAAAAATTGCCTTTGATAAATAATTACTTTATTGCCATTTACTCGAATCGTATTTTTTTTATTTCGCCACCTCAGACAGCAGACGTAACAACATCAGGTCGTTGATTGATCTTACAGAGTAAAAAAAGGTGGTCGATTTTATTTGTGACATTTGCTGATGGCGCGTAGCTCAACTAATTTATTGATGCAGCGTTGTGTCTGTACACGATAACAGGGACGCTTATTTAGCCTTGCTAAATGTCGATCCCTAAACGATCATAGTTAGACAAAGTTCATTCACGTAAATCAATTAAATCATGTTCGTTCGTGTGCTACTCACCACATCATATTAAAAGAGTCATCTGTCAAACCATTATGCCCTCCTTCAAGTATCAGCGAGTGATAGTTACTCTTAGACTGCTCAATTTGGTTTTCAGTCTACACCTAACTGTATCAGACTGGCCTCGTTGCTCAATTCTTGCCTTAATCAAACAAGTTTTTTGTCTGGCTCCAATTTCCTCCGGAAAACGCTATGTCTCCAGACACCCTCTAACATAATGACGATAAACATTGATTCTTGGCAATTCAAGTTATTCGTCGGGTAAATTTTAAGCCTTCTGTAATTACCCGTTAGCAACATTATCTTGAAATTAGTCCACTAGGTGCAAGGAAACGTCAATTTAAGCGTTTCCAATTTTACCTAAGACAATTATACCATCCACCTAGAAGTTGCCACGTGGGTGACATGAATTGAGGTTTAGTCGTGCATAGATGTTTGTCAAGTACAAAACGCGTCGAAAAAAATCAGAATTAATTTGAAATGTCGACGTAGAAAGCGTTGTTATTTGTCATACTTTTAAGAAGTGATGATTTTGATGTTGGTGTCTAGCCACGCCAAGAACGGCCTTTAGAATTTGAAGATGCGGAATTGCAATGGCTCCTGGATGAAGACTCAATGTAAATGCAAAATGAGCTAGCATCTCAGTTAGAAGTCGTCCAAGCAGCTATTTCTAAACGTTTACACAAGGGAAAAATCCGCAATCTTGGAAGTTGGGTTCCCTAATGAATTGACCGAGCATAACCTAGGTCAACGTTTGAACAAAAGCTTTTAACTGCTGCCCCCTTGAAACAGAAAAAGGCTTTCTGTGGAACAGTGTAACGAGCAACTCAAAACATCTGTAACAAACCCGTCAAATCTACCCTACAATCCTGCTTGTCGACAGCACGCAACAGCCAGAGAGGAAATACATGACTGTCAACGGCAGCGTTGGAGGGTCGTGCTAAAGGCTCTATGCCCGCGTTAAATTGGTTATAGAGCTCATGCACGTGATTCCTATCTTAAAATGTCGGCTTAAATGTTCCACACACTTTACACCACTGGCTACGCTGTGCAAATGAGTAGTTGTGTTTTTTTTTACCCTGATCGACTGTGGCTAATTTACGTTGTGTGTTCTCATTATTTCAGGTTTGATTTGAGTGCCTTTGAATTAAGTGCAATGTAGAATGGCAATACCCAATGACAGTATGAACTAGCAGATTTAACGTGAAGTAATTTGATGCTGTGCAATCTACATGCTGAATAGAGCTACAATTACAAGATTTTGTACTATTGTGTGCACAAGCATTTGACGACAATATTCGCCTGTTTGATTATCAACAGAGTGACCTCAGTGTCTGATTTTATTTAAGGAATTTTCATGCCTTAATTAATTGTGTATTATAGGAACAAGAGCTCTCAACATTCGACTGTTACTGCATGATCAACACGATTCTACGCCTCGAAGTATACATTCTAAAATCCCCTTTTGTGAAATCATGAATACATGTAGTCATCATCGGATCCTTGCTTTTAAGTACTTTAAGGAATGGTTTTGGTACCGTATGTGATTAATAAAATGGTCAATTTTCCAAAACATGGAGGTATTTTACTGTTTCCGATGCTGAATGAATCTTATTCATAGTTTATAGTCCTTGTCTTAGAAAATGTAAGCTAAGAAGACTTGTTTAATGCATTTCACAATAAAAAAACAGCCTGGCTGCCATTTGAACTACAACTGGAGTCGCTTAAATGACCATAAGTAGACACCCCAAATCATAACAAATCGATGACAGACAGGTTAGAAGTCCACAGAAAAGTGGAATTTTGGCGAGTAGAGTGAAGAAAACATTGGTTGTTGTTTCAGTCGAACCCACACACGCAATGTCTTCAGTCACGTTGCTTGCACCAGCAGCGCCTCTAAATCAACATCTGGGTTACATAAAGCATTTTTTTGTTGGAACAACTTAGCAAAACACGCAGTTAGTGGTTAGTGCCATTGATCTGTTTTACCATCGCACGTTGCCAGAAATGAGGTCATTTTAGGAAATTTTAAACTGACGCTTTACGTTTAACGGAAGATTGTCGTGTGGTTTAGGCGTTGGTGTCTATGCAGGTGGCACACGATGCTCTCAATAACAAGTCGTTAATATGGTTTCAATGGAAAAATTGGCATTTCTGTTGAATTGCATTTTTGTGGGCCCCAGAATGTGGTCTTGAACCACGCCGGGGCTACGGAATTAACCCTAGCCCGATTGCGTTTCCCTAATACCCGCGATGAAGAAAACGATCGGAGAGGACGTCGACACAACCGTTTACTTCAGAGCTCAACCACGTTGGTGTCGTTGTGTCGAGTGTGGGGCTTGCGTGTGTGCATTTATACCTCGGATGTGAGTCATACATGTCCTATCATAGAGACACATGTGTGAGGATAATCCAAGTTAAATATTCATGTGAATGAGGGGGGAGTTGAGGATCCGCGCGCCTGGCCACATGCTGCGAAAAGGCGAACCTTGTGTCAGAGGATGGAACGACCGGATTAAGGGGTGTGAATAAACACGATTCACAACAGTATACTTGTGATTTTAAATCCTGGCGATATTTTTTCGATTTCACCTTTGGTGTCAAGACACGTAAATTTTAGATACCTAAAGAGAATTGTGAAAAAAGTTAACATTATAAAATATATTTTTAGCGCTTAGCACGAAAGTTATGGGCTTCAATCCGTGTAGGTCTGAAATAATGAAACACGTTTCATTTATATGACTTTGAATGTTAAACCATGCAAATGAAAAAAATTGACATTAAAATATCTTACCGCTAAGAAACTAGAAATGTCCATTAAATGATTTCCGAAGTGAAGACACCGTTAGTTATAAATTAATAGTATAAAAAATGTAATGTTCTTCAAAAAAGCCATTTTAAAACCTATTTACAATAAACCGTTCTATTTTCTGATATTACAGTTGCAATGAGCCTCTTGTTTAATGTTATTAACAACGATTTAAAAAACAAAGTGCAGGCACAACTGTGAAGACTTTTCACCAAACAACCCAAGAGCATGCAAGGTACCTGATTGGTTCTTTGTGCTTTCGATGCCAGGAATCGTTATTTCGCCTGCATGTCAACAATTTGCAAAGGCAAATTTCAAACCCCTATAACTGACAATCGCGATTACGGTAGTCGACATCATTCGCTTTGAACTATTTGGCTGCGGCAAAGTAAGCAAACTTTCATTGACTAATTGCAAGGCAGTACTCCTTTTCTATATATTGCAAGCTCGAATAAATGTAGTTTTGAATTTATAGTAGATTTGTCCGTTAATTCGCGAACTATCTTAATTAACCTTAGTTTGACTATTAATATTTATATTGGATTCTGTCATGAAAGTCACGTTCCTCTAAACGTTTTCTAACAAAACAGTTGTCCTTTTTGAAACAAAATCATTCCTTAGTTGGCTTTACTTAATTATATGAACACAATTTTACCGATTAAGTTATTCAAGATTAAGGAACCAATGACGTTTCATGTTGGTCTGGTAGTTATGAAATGATTGGCTGCTCACAATCTCATTTGTTGTTTGTGGCTATTTATTGCTCTCATGCACAACCAAGTGCATTGGATTAAGGCTAATTGATTCCAATTGATTGAATACAGAAATGGGACAGACGATAATTTTTCTCCTGACATTTACATGCTTCGCGGCGGCCGACGTTCCATCACCAGACGAACGCCGTTTGATTGTAGAAACCCATGCAAAGATACGCGAAATCGTTAACCCCAGTGCCAGTGATATGAAACTGATGGTGGGTGACCGCATAGTAATTTTTCCTTCGTATGCTCACAATTGCAACGAGATGAACTGGCATACCTTGTTGCATGCGTGGTGTTGCCCAAGTCCTTAAATGTTCTTTTGCTACTTTTAGAAATATTCAGAAGAATTAGAACAGCAGGCCGAAAAGTCTCTGAGTGAATGCATTGTAGATGAATATTCCGTCACCGCATACAGCAATAATACAACTCAGAATCTGCGCATATTCTTCGACGAGAAACCCACTTATGTGGATATGGTTACTGTGTCGTCGATAGAGGCACAAAATTATGACTATGATGCGAACACCTGTGCTGACGAATGTACCGAATATAAACGGGCAAGCAAATTCACATTCCTAATTTTCTTTGGTTTCCATTTCAAACAAAAGAAAGTGCTGATATTTTGGCTTAAATAGACCACAAGGATCCGAAGATATTCCTGTAAATCTGCTGGTAATGGAGCATGAACATGCTTGAATTATTTGGCAGGAACTGTTTCTCTTTTCTTTTAATTCGAAAAAAATGGGAACAGAAATCTATGTGCAAAAAAAAACTTGGAAGTGCACAACCATTAATAAAAATTATCTGATAAGTTATAATGCTAAAATTATAGCGAATGTAATGATGATAATTTATGATGTTATCATAATTAAAAATCTCAATCTCGTTTAATATTTATTAGATCGTATGGGCTGATTCTACCAGAGTTGGATGTGCAATGCATAAATGCGGATACAGTGACCCCGAACGTTCAAAGCCAATATACTCAGTGATTTGCCAGTACGATCCTATGTAAGTCGTCCAGTTTAAATACCAAGAGACCTTCTTGTCAACTGGCTGGAACCATGGTCACACTTCTTTCGCAGTACTCTTTTCTAAGTAGCATGCAGATCTGGAGTCAATTTTAATTGAAGCGAGCATTTCGGTTACATGTCCAAATATAAAAGTTATGCACGGTTGTTGCGCGTGGACCAGCGCCAGCAAATTCCAGTTTATATCACATGGTATTAATCATTTGCTTATCTTTCCCTGTTTGACGCATGTTTCGATTTTAGCGAACGTATTGAAAAAAGGAGGCCATATATAAAGGGACCCAGTTGCGGTATGTGTCCTCCTGGATACGAATGCCTACAGAATCAGTGTGCTGAAATTGTTGCTGCTCTTTAACCAAACAGGATCCCCCCCGATACTGTTTGCGCCATTATTGTTTACAGTATATTTGAATTTTTTTCAATAAGCACAGACCTTACCACATTGTGTCAGCACAGGCGTTTTTTTAAATTGCTTTGTTAACCAATCCCACAGATATTTATGTTTACCAATTCTTATTTTCCTGAAACAACATATTGCGTTTGGTAAGAAGAAAATAATTTGACCTCTGTTGATGTCTTTACACACAAATCAAGAAGTAGGTCGGCAAACAATGGGTATTGGCAGTTGAGCTTTGACCATATTCGAGATAGTGCATTAAGTTTAGTTACAAAGACTTGCATTGTCACCTCATACTGAGGATTGAAAGTCTTCTTGCCATTTACTGATCTGATATACATACTTTGCAACGAGCAAATCCCACACCATTGATTCCGGTGACTGCACTGCAGTTACATACCTAACACTAACAAGTCAAATAAAGTTTTAATTTTATTGTTTATTTCAAGTGACTTGATGCGATTTATTGCAGTTTGAGTGCATTTTCTGCTTAAGGTCTTGAAATAAAGTACAAAGACCTTTTTGTCAAAAGTGACTACAGAGAAACAAAAAAACCATAATACTTGAATTAAAATAAATTATTACTCTAGTATTTTTACATAAATGACCGTAACCATAGAAACTAAGCGGAACTGGTTTAAAAATGCATATGCATACGCATGTTTTTTTTATCGGGAATTCCATACCTCTGTAAGCACCAAATTCATAATAATATCTGGTGATCGAGGCTCTATTAACGTAATGTCTAGACCTAAAAAATTTCAGTTGTCCACTGCAGGAAATAGGCTAAATCAAACTTTCAGAAATCAACTATCACCTTGTTAGTGGAACGCTGGTTGGAATTACCTAAATCCTGGTACGCTGTATTAAATACGGAAACAGCCCCTCAATTTAAGTAAGTTGATAATAACAAGTATCACGTGTCATTTTAACGATTGCAAAAAACGGGTTCTATCGTCTTGAAAATGTGCTAATGAAGACTGATATGCTGAGGATGTAAATTTTTGCCAAGACTACTGTCAAATGGAGGCACTCAAATTCTTTTAAACTGGCATTTCTGGCCATAAGTAAAATCAATCTGCCGAAAGGAATTCATTTTGAGAGCTAGAAATAGGTATTGAGTGACAGAATAGCTGAATGTAAATTCATTTGTAAAGTATTTGTTGTTTATGCTACTGATATCATTCAACTAGATCTCAGCGCTTGATTTCCCACAGATTGATTATAGCAGTTTACTTAATGGTTCCAAAATATGAAGTTGGAAAATTGCATGCTTCTATTAGTCAGTGGATGGTCGGAATTATTAGCTCGTCGAAAATGGTTTGCTTCAAGCTGATTGGTGTGTCAAGTTCACACCTACAATTTGTTCTCTCGGTGGGCCTACTAACTCATCAGCAAGCGCATCCACGCAAAACCACACAGTGAATCATTATACGTTGTGTGCATATTATAGGCAGTGTTAAGAGCGCTGTGCTGACTTTCTACTCAACATAAGCCACTTTTTTAACATCGGAAGTTACTTTGATTTTACTTTCACAACTAAAATAAGCATTTTTTATTTTCAAACGAGATTTTTTCACAATGGTTCATAATCCTCTCGAATCCAATTGCACTTCGACTAGAACCACTTTCAACTTCTAATTAATGCTAAAATGAGAAGGCATGGAATGTCCTGCAACAGCAACTCAGTCTAATCGTAACCAGCTGCAGTTTCCACAGCTACTGACCTTTTTGCCGCCTTGAGTAAATCATCCATAAAATGTTCACGTCTGGCTCAAATCGGCCAAGATTTTTAACTCTGACTTCTAGAATACATTATCTCTCATTGAGTGAAAATTGATTAAGGAATAATTTGTCTCGGCTTTAAAACGAATGTGGTATTGTTGCGGTTTCATTATACACTGACACCGTTTCGGTAAATTTTAAATTTTTTTGTCCTACCCAACTTTGAATGCACGCGTTGAGCATTTGCCGTTAAAAGTTTGACTGGCGTACATTAAGGCTGAATTCGAAAACAGCTTTATGTGCCTTAGTTTTGGTCACTTCTTAATTTAAAACATAGGTGGAAACTGTTAAAGCAAGTTTTAGTTTCATGTAAATTATACAAATTGCCTTTTGCTGCTATCAGCTTTGCCGCATCCTAAGAATTTCAAAATAGTTTTTTCACTAGTAAAAATATCTGTGCATTTTAATAAATTAAACAGTAAATGTGATTCACATTATAGTATACTCTTTCATAGCATAAATTTTGTCAGTATATTATCACTTTGTGTACCAAATTTCGTAGTCATATTTAAATTCAGATTAGAGGTTACTATTGCCGAAGGTAGACAAGATGATTGGTTAAGGGTTGCATACTTTTAACGTTGACAAAAATTTGAGTTTTATGCATAAAACCACCCAGCAGTGGCGATAGGTGCAAATCTGATTCATTGTCCTGTTAGTGTTCATAAATAATTTTAATTTCATTCAGACTCATTCAATTTGATGGAATTTGCACAACCCTGCATTTTAGATATCTGCAATGTATTAGAGTATTAAGAAATAAAAAACAGCTAGATTAAAATATTTAAGAAAGGCAGGACCCAAGATTTGCTGTTTTCATAAATGCACACCAAAACAAAAATTTGTGATGGCTTTAAATGCTGATACTACATTGCTGACTACAGAGATATGCCATATGATAATCTAACGTTACTTAACTGCTGTGTTCGTTAGTGGCTCTTCGGAATAATACGCACAGTTCTTCAGTAAATGACAATTTCCCTTTTCTTGTCTAATTTTATAAAATTTGCAGAATGTAATCCAGTATCTGAATGCACTTTCTCTTGATGAGCCAACTGAATTAAGAAAGTGTTATTTTTTTGACAATAGTAGACAGTATTTAATGGAGTTTAGTCAATGTTCATCCATATTCTTAAAATTCTCATTTTAATGTGCACCGAAATTTGCTAGGCGTCAAAATCTTTATGCCAAGTAATAGCAAAAATGGTGAGGAGATTGGCTCAACGAAATATGTCATGGTCTATTTTATTAATATTTAATAATGTTTGCCATATTGGAAACCAAAGTGTAAATGTGTATTTATTGTTGATTAAACACATAGCTTATAAACTACCTCCTCCTGCATTCTTCTTTCAATATAAGTTTGCATACTCATTACTGATTTAATTTCGTGGTCATAGAGCCAAAATCAGCAATTCTGATTTTAAATCTAGGCTATTATTGTACATTAAATAATAACTGTCTAGAAAATGTTGCATAAAACGTAGTCTACTTAGTTTCAACACATTTCATTTTCTTTTGGTTTTTCTCACAAAATAAATGCACGCATATTTCCGAAGGCCCGTTCGAAGCCATAAAACTAACTTCGATGGAGTAACTGTTTTGACTGCCAATTACCGACTTTCTATCAACGAAAACACAGTGTACAAACATAATTACAAACCCCAAAACTCCCATTGTATTAATGTTGAAAAGGAAGTTGCATTGTTTATACAATGTCGTAAAGTTACGCTCATAAAATTTAACGTGTCTCTTAATGAGCAACATTTTGTCGACAACATGATACCATGTTTTCTTTTCTGTTTTGTTCTTGAAGCTATGGTAAGTTCTGCAAATGCACCATGACCTATTTGAGATTCAGGCAGTTAAAATGAAGCAAAGTACTGAAAACTCCAACATTTGAAACGTTAAATTTGTTCGAGAAAAAACGTCAATGATTGACAGCAATTCGAATATTTCATACAATTAGCTGGGTCCTTAAACGTTAAGCGGTATTTTGTTTCCACTGCCTGGACTTAATATCGCAATTTTCTATTAAAGCAATTTACTTGTACATTCAAACGTGACTGCCCCTAATTTGTATAACCCCATGTAAGATTTTAACTCTCACGGGAAAATATGCCAGCGCACACGATAGAATAAAGTTAATGTGTTCCCCCCTTCCTTTTGCTCGAGACTCTTCCTATAAATACATATATTTGAGAACGTTTACCTCGATACCAAAAAATCAGGTGGCCATGTTATGTAAAATAGAAAATTACTTCACATAATTGAATGTTTATACCACGGGTCGGAAAAATTTTCCCAGGCTTTAACAGGAATTTTTTGCCCCGACTATAAGGTCTTACCATTCACAAAAAAATTAAAGCACGTGATAGTTGGTCGTGCAAATAAAACATGATGGTTTGGATAAAACAAACCCAAGAGAAGAACACAAATTCCACGTATTATTTTGCTGAATATCTAACTGTAGGAAGTACAAAAATTTGTTCCATTCGAAGTGACATCAATAATAGCAACATGTCTAAATTAGGATGTTTTAGTTAAAATTATGAAAAATATTTTAGCTCGATAGACGTGCAGGAGCAGTTTAGCATCATTACTTTTTCGCACATTGTCGATTTCGTGTGCTATCGGTTCATAATGAAAAGAACCCACACCTTTCCTGGCTAATTTAGATATCCAGTGTCTCACTGTCGAAAAATAGCTGGACCATCTTAGCCGATTCACGAACAGCAGTTCAAGTCGTAATATTAGTGCTCCTTCAATAACTAACAACTATGCCATTTAAACAAAGACGGCAACGTTTCAACATACGTCCATAAAAATCGTATACATACACGTTTTAGGCAAAAGGTTTCTCCTGTGGTACTAATTCACGTTTTGTTGTACTAAAATACCAGAAAACGTTTTCAAGCCCACAGCTTTCGTGAGTGTATATCAAAGCACAAAATGATGTTTCTTTAATTAAAAGATTTTTACATTTAATTTCTGAAACTCCATCTTCGGAATTGTTTACTAATCTCAGAATTTCATTTAATGCAATTCATTTACGGAAACAGGGGAATGATTGACATGTGGGTCCAAAAATTGAATTTGATTGGTAATGCAAAGCCCCTATCAGATACTTGACCTATAAATTGCAGTGCACAACAAACGTCTGCAGAAACAAATCGTTCAAAATGTGAGCAATTAATCTTGTGGTCATTTTAACACGATGTATTTTTGTTAACTAATGGAATTCTATTATTTGTAGAAATGATGCGTAGACTCATTTGTATTCTGGCCGTAGTTTGTTGCGCGACAGCCAGAGTTCCATCAAAGTCGCAACGGAGAGCTCTTTTGGAGGTGCACACAGCCATTCGTGAAAACGTCACTCCAACTGCCTCTAACATGCGATTACTGGTACGTCAAATCGTTCGCATTGTCGTTATACAATTGTAGTAATCATTTTGTTTTTTTCAATCAAAGGTGTGATAAAGTAAAGCAACAATTTCACATGTTAGATACAAAACGGGAAATCATTTGCACTTACAGATATCAATAAGCAGCGTCTAATTTTTCTGTTAAGTGGAAGCAGATTAAAGCTAAGAAAGACTTTGACCGCCTGTACATAATAGTCGCATAGAATATAACGAAAATGTTTAAAACTTAACCCAGTGCTATTATTTAATTACCTGTGAATGTTATTTTTCCGATATTTAGAAATATTCCCTTAAAATGGAAAAATTGGCAGAAAACTGGGTATCCCAGTGCAAGAATGAACATCCTGATACAAGGCTACAATCAGAATATTCGGGCACTGCTCTGAATCTAATTCACTATTCTGCTCCCACGGCAACATTTGAGGAAGCTATTTCTTCCGTGAAAGACGAACAAGAACACTACAATTATGACGACGATTCGTGTACGGGATATTGTGAAGGATACAAGCAGGTACATGTGCAAATTAAACTATGATATTATTAGCCCCAATCTTAAAAACTAGTCTTTTACTTTTTGCAAACACGTGAATTATATTAATGGTTTTGTTTCACTGCACCAAAGCCTTTGCCTTTTCCAGAACTGGCAAATATCTCGTTTGTGGTCTAAATTTGCCAAAAAGAAAAACACTTTATAGGAATTACGTTTCAGCTGTCAATCATTTGATATGAATTTCAGTCTATTCTACATAAAAACCAAACACGTTCGTTGCCTTAAATACCTTTTATTCTCCATATTTATTGTGCAGACGATATGGGCTAATTTAACGAACGTCGGCTGTGCGATGAAAAAATGCGATAACTTAGCACCTGATGGGATGCAGACTATTCACCTTTTGGTCTGCGTTTACAATTTTGCGTAAGTCAGAATGTTTCCTTACCATTAGGCATGCTAAATTGTGAAGCTTGAAAAAAATATTCAGTGTTTAAAGAATAAATGGCGCAACATGTCGCTACCGTACTAAAGGATGACATTCTATCTCGCCAATAGAAGCATTTGCTCTTTTTCTAAGCTAAAATTGTGTAATGACACCATATTTTTATGAACAACTTTATTTTTCAGAGGAAAAATTAAGGTTATTAAACCATACAAGGCTGGAGTAGAATGCAGCCACTGTCCCCCTGGACACAGGTGCGTCCGCCGCCAATGCGAAAAAATTCCGCGAACTGCAGAGAACAGGAATATATGAGGGGGAAGAATGCGACAATTTTAAACGAACTACAAACTTTTTAATTTCATTTCTTCGTAAAACCTAAGTACATACTGTTTCTCTTAATTTACAGTTGACGCAGGCGCCTGGAAAAATAGCCAGTTTTGCTTTGCTGGAACAATTTCATTTATGTTTGCTTTTGAAAGAATGGTTTTTGTTCAAATAAAGACTTCTTGAGCAAGATAATTTGTGTTTCTTTGCCATAAGTTCGTAATTTTGTCAGAAATTTGTGGCAGTGTGCATACCACTGGAGCGTTCAGCTAAATGAAACGAATTTTACAACGCCAGCCAGCTCCATGACAATGAAGTGAACGCAAGCTAAGATGTAAGTTAAAAGCCTGATGCCAGCGTATCGTGCTTGGCTAATCCTGAATAAACTGCCTAATAGCTCGTGAGAAGTTCATTTTTTTTCACTGGTGGCTCTCTGCAGTCTTATATTACAGAAAAAGGCAATATTTTTTATGAATAACATAAATATATTGCCTATAAAAATATCAATGAATATCGTATGCAAAATTTGCCGCTCCGAAAATAGAAGTGCGCTTACAAAGATTTGCGAAGCCGGATGTTTGCTGTTAGATCTGCTGTAATGAACCGTATTCATTCACGTCCATTAACCCGGTCGCTGCAGCCCCACCCGCATGGCGTGCCCGTCAGTCAAGCAGGCTCATCTCATCATTCACGCCGTGCGTAAATCACTTAAACTCGTTTAAGTATCTGGCCTTTCAGACGTTTTCTTCAGTCGTGTACACAAGTTAATGCGCGCACACGAACACACAAGGTGTTTGAGCTATCGAGTGAACAGTTGACTATTACTCGGAACAAATTTTGCTGATTCTTGGCTCAAACTCGTTGACGTAGCTGGTAAATAGAAGCTCCTAGTTGGTATTTGTTATTTGAAGGGAACTCCATTGTAATTTATGACGAAAAGATGTAGTATAGATGTGTTTTCCCATTACAATTATGGAATTAATTTGGCTTGAGGCAGCCAAATTTCTAAAACTGCAGGTGCACGCTTGCGTCAGGAAGTCAACGACCATGCGGTTATTGGTACGTCGGAGACTTTATACTTGAATTATTATAAACCCTAATCCCCCATTTGGTGGTGACATTATTTCCTTCAAAAAGGAAGTTTCGTCGTGGAAAATGCTACTCACTTGCAACACGCATTCATATAATCTGTGATTATTTTTGACATATTGCACGATTTATCCGGTATGATATTGACTGTGATTATAGCATTTATTCTTGTTGACAGAAGAGCAAAGTACGTTGTTGGAGAAGTGCAAGAGATTGGTCTAATGCTTATAGAGAAGGTTAGGGGTAGAAATTAAGAAGAAAGTCTGTGTTTCGGAATGTTAGTTAAACGTGAAAATGAATAAAGTATTTAGGATAGAAGAGGTATAAGCAGTACAAGAGTTATCGTGGCATTTGTCTTCTCATTGGGGTGCCTTGATAGTTCTGTTTTAGGTTTTTCTTATCTATGCATGTTCACGTCTTCTGACACATTGGTTGTAACGACATCCATATCCAGGAGGACACTTGCTACAACTCGGTCCCTTCCTATATGGTCTCTTTTTCTCAATTCCTTCCCTAAAAAATTAAATATGAAATGAAGTCATAGGGAATATTGTTGATGCATTAAATTCGTTCAGTTAGGCATTGTGTTTCTATTCTGGTATAAAAACTAAGTGTTCCATTTGTTACCACTTTACTTCAAAGCAATATCGCTACATTAAAAAAGAGTATATAGCGACATTAGTGCAATATAATGTTAGTCATCTAGAGTGCCAGAATAGTTTCAAATATTAGGTTTAATACATAAACCACACGGCTTACATAGGGTCGTACTGACAAATCACTGAGTAGATTGGCCTAAAACGTCCGGGTCCAAGGTATCCGCACTTGTGCATTGCACATCCAACTCTCGTAGAATCAGCCCAAACAATCTGTTAAATAGTCGACAAGTGTAGGAAGCGTTAATTAATACAAGTGCCATGATTTGCTTCCGATAATCAATGTGTTTTATAGCAAAATTAATCAAAATCACGCATGTAAGTATTCTCACAGTAGAGCCGAAAAATACGTTATTTTGCAAATAATTTACATAGTTACTCACCCGTTTATATCCAGCACAATCGCCGCTGCAGGTATTAGTGTCAAAGTCATAAGAACGCGCCTCTGTTGCATAATAAAAAATCATATCCAAGTAAGTGGGTTTCCTTTCGAAGTACAGGCGCATATTTTGTGTTTCATTGTGGAATTTGACAGTAACGTTGGGCCTACGCACAACGCATTCAGTCAGCGACTTTTTGGCCAACGCCTCCAGTTTTTTTGAGTATTTCTACATGATAGCAGAAAAATTTCATTAACCACGAATTTGACAATTTAACATTTATATTAAATAGGATGTCCTACGAAGCATTTATCAGTAAGCCTCTTTATAATTTATAAAAGCCATGTAACTGATGCATTAGATTTGCAAATATAACCGTTGTTGCTAGAAAACCGATTATTTTAGTGAAACCATGTATTGCAAATAAATTCTAAAGTAAATGTTTGCAATAACCTTTGTGGTTAAGATGGACACTATAGTCCAGCCTTGAGGGTGAAAATAAAAACATCACAATTTAAAACAGGGACATACCATTAATTTCATGTTGCTGGCACAGGGACTGACACCTTCTCGTATTTTCGTATGACCTTCCACAATCAGGTGGCGTTCTTCTTCTGAGGGTATCTCAGCTGTCGCAAGGCATATCAGCGCCAAAAGAGAGATCAGGCCCCTTTCCATTTCCATGTATGATCTTACTTCAACTGAATAATTTATTTTTCAAACATGCATCTTTACAATCATGCAATTTATGCATTCAGACTGCATGGAATTGGCAACAGCCAATCGCTACGTGATTAAATGTGTATTCCGAATAGTTACTGGTTCGTTTAGTTCAAAAACATTTCCGAGCATGGATCAGTGCAATTGTGTGAGAAAATCAATATTGTTTTGGAGTAGCAAATGACGGTAGAAAATAAATTAAAGGTGTAACATTTAGGAAATTCGCTACATAACAAACCGAAATATTTTAATTAAGAATATACCTTCAAAAATTTCACGATGCTACATTCATCACAAGTTAAGGACCTTTATTTTTGCCATCTGTCAAACGCCATGGTAAATGCAAATAATGAATCATTGTTTTTCACAAATTCTTAACAATGAAATCTGTAGAGGTTTTTTTCCCAAAAGCACGAATGAAATGAATGCTAATCCAACCACTATGTGCACGTCTTGCCAAACAAAATATGAGGCAGCGTCGCTAGATATTTGTCCGTACGAGAGACCGGTATGTACGTCACGCAACTTCAATTTTTGGTAACCCGAATCGGCGAGTCCATATGGAATTTGAGTGCGGCGATTGCTTACAGTTAAGGACGTAAAGTTTAAGGTCACTGTCCTTCAAGCTAACCACTAAACCAGCGTCACACAGCAGGTATTCGATGGAGTTGATCAGTATTCCTAGGAAGCGGAACTAGTAAGTTCTACACAGTTGGGCTGTTTTGTAAAATGCGTGCAGTCATTAAATTGTTTGGGCACCATAATAAGGTAAACAGCATGTATGACGACATTTTATGATGGGAGTTTTTCGAGTATCGGCTCTACAAAATACGCACCATTCCATTGGATCCCATGTTAGGAACTTCCACATGGTGCCTATATTTTTCTCCTTTTTATGCCATGTTTAATTTAATATTATAACGATGGAAAACATTTAAAATCTGTTTCCAGTCGGATAAGAAAAACTTCATCCATTGCTTTTTTTAAAAAAAATTGCAGTTTACAGGCCTCTAAGCAATTGTAGCATATATATATAGTCATGGGCATTGTAACAATTATTCCTCTAGATCGGTTTTAAAACGTTTCAGCCACATTTTCCTGGTGTGCTGTTTTCGAAAACACGTTTGATTTTAAATATTTTTCGATGGAAGTAGGACACGTTGCAGTTAATGCAAATAAAGCAATTGACACTAAGCTATGCATGCAAAATGGTAAAATTTTTGGTGTTGCAACTAAACCATCTAGTTTAGGTAGGATTTTCGACTTTTCATTTGTGTCCTATTCAATTGTACATGCATAAATTACGCTCTATTAGGCTTTTGAAAAACGTGGCTATGATGTTGATGTCAGCGACAATTAACCTACAACATCGGTGTTGCAGTTTGGGTATTCCCTCCCAGAATAGGGTAGTTTTTATACCTGCCTGTTTCCAGAAATAGGCGATCTGCAAAAATATGAAGCGGTGTAAAAAATCTAAGGGAATTATTTTTTTTAAAAATGACCTTAGCTCAGAATATATTACGATTAAAAATTACAATAAACATTTTTTGGTGTTTACTGCAGGCTTTTCAGCAAATATATTCCCTGAAGATATCTAGAACTCTGCGGTAATAAAACATAAGACCCTGTAGTGAGCGATGCTTTTGCATGGACATCCCCGCTTTCTGTGTGAACTGGCTGATTGGAAATCAACTGCAATAGTCATCTGGAGCTCTGAATGTACTCATACGACGACACAACTTGGTTCAGTCACACAAGAGCGGTCCCCTAAGCCCTTTTTGATCTTCTTAGTCTGCTCCGGAATATTTGGATCATATCCAGCGTAGCGGCACATGCTGACGCCTCCATCGAGCCTTTTGGTTATGTTGCGCATGTAGTGGACAGACAGCCACGGCCGAGTTTACCAATGATTCACCCCATTTTTTATTGGCCTCTGTCAGCATTCGCCTGTACGCACGCGTACTCATGCGTACACAAAGCTGGTAACACTGATAAGCGGCCGTGTCCTCTGTCGCCTCTTGTTACACTCTTCTCGAGTTTTCACGGACTGCCAACTAGAGGGTTGTAAGGTAGTCTTGAAACTAGCCACTGCACACATACTGCGCAGACACTTGTGCGAAGTAAATACTTTAGGTAATAAGAATGGCCAAATATAAAAAAAAGTTAGC
The DNA here is from genome assembly GCA_900604375.1 of Mesocestoides corti. Taxonomy (NCBI): domain Eukaryota; kingdom Metazoa; phylum Platyhelminthes; class Cestoda; order Cyclophyllidea; family Mesocestoididae; genus Mesocestoides; species Mesocestoides corti. Next base: position 39,943 of record UXSR01005523.1, read on the forward strand.
TTTGCTTTCACCGAACTTGCTTGACTGCGAAATATTACAAAGCACAAGTATCCATGGCAAACCTTTTTTGATAAAAGGTTCAGCAAGTTGCCTCTTGCCTAATGATTTTAGGAACAATTACTCAATTGCTTTTTTTACAAAAATGCATTAAGTTAAAAGTGTTTATTTTGTCAAAAAATTATGTTATGAGATTTATTTATTTATTGAAAAATTCTGTTCGTTTTCTTGGGCTGGTGACAGTTTAGAAATTTGAACTTTAAATAATATACTGATAGTTAATATGAAGATCAAGATCAAAATTGGGAAAGCGCTTTGTTAGTAACAAAAGAATCAAGATACTGAAAGGTAAAACGTTCTGGCTAAAGCCATTTTTCAGAAACCTGGCTTTTAAATGTAAGAAAACTACGCAAGTGCATGAAGGGAAAACAAAACAATTAAAGAGGTTTCAGAAGCAGACAAAAAAGATGAAACGGAGGTTGTTGAAATCGTCACCGATGGATCGACTGGCGCAGAAGTTTTCGCACACTGGTTTCGATTGCAGACGTCGCCATCTTGGCACATACTGCAACTCCTTCCTTCAAGGTAGGGCTTTTGCCCGTTCATATTTCCACTAAGAAGAACCATGAAGGCAGATAAGATATCCAGGCATGTGAAAAAATCACTTAATTAATGAGTACTTAGAAAAACTCACGCCGGTTTGTACTGACAAGCCATAACATAAACCGGTTTCGGAGATGAAGGGAAAGAACTGTCACACTGCTTTTTTGCGCAGCCTAGTTCAGATGATGTTGCCCACACCATCTGTAAGAACAAATAACAAAGGTTTGTAAAATGTTCATAAACATCAGTTTTAAACTTCTATATTATTATTTATGAGTGCTTATCTATGATTGCTATTGTGTTAGTTTAAAGAACAAAATGAAACAGCCTAGTTCATAGCTCAATTTTGGGAAAAGGAACTATTTTCCATCACAAGACGCACATTATGCAAATTATGTCTCCTCTGTATCGATTGTAGACAAGAGCTAGATGTCAGAAGATTGTCGGTATGACTTGCAAACTGAGGCATTTCATTCGATATACAATTTGTAATACAAATGGACAACTGCTTGCCTGCGTGTAGTGCCCACAAATGTGCTTGCAGGAGTTGTCGGCGTAGGTGTAATTAACTATTTCGTTGTACCAACCCTGAGCCATTTGTGCCAATGTTGGTGTTAAACCAGCCATCATCGCAAGATTTTGCCCAATGCCTTTGTAGGCCGGGAATTGCGAGTCGTCTGGATGCTTCATTTCACAGCGAGCAACCCAGTCGATTGCCAATTTTTCCAATTCTTCAGAATAGCTCTTGATCAAACAAAGAAAAGGCATTAAATGTAAAGGCAAAATGATACCAATGACAAGCTTAATATTTATCATCAGGATATATGTTGTTTGACTATAGACGCAGTTAAATCAATGTGCTCCATTGCATTGTGGAATTCAAGCTGTGTTAAGCAAAAATTGAAAATTGACAGGAAAATGTTAAGCTGCAAGTTGACATATACTAAACTAAATTGTCGAAATGTGGGTTTCATAACTCTGCATAACTTAATATCAGTTTACAAATATCCTCACAAATTATTAAAAGCTCACAGAGTCCATTATATATAAACACAACACAGCTAGATATACCCAGTAAGTGTCTGAAACTTTAAAGCGGCTCTCAGGTTCACTACATACCATCATTCTCATGTTGCTTGCAGTTGGGTTAACCTTTTCGCGTGCCTTTGTGTGAAATTCAAGTATTCCATTCCGTTCTTCCTGTGACGGAGCTTGTGACATTACAGTCGATGTCATCACAAGAAAAAAGATAAGTTGCTTCATTTGTCTAATGCAGAGTAAAATGTAAATCGACAAATACGTTATCGTAATAAAGATCACACAGAAGTCGTGCTAAAGATATCAAAAAGTGTATGGTGATAAGGTTTCACTTTAAAATAATCCTTTTATAAAATATCTCAGCCAATAAAAACAGCAAAGCCTTAAAGCACTTTGCGCAATTTTAATGTTCTGAGTTAAAAGAAAGTACGCGAAACCAGATGGGAAGACGTTGCGTGAGAAAATGTGTGTCTACCTGAACAGCCTCTTACGACTTTGTATGGAACGAGTACAGAGTAAATTTTAAATACGTATGCGTATTCATTTAACTTCCTACGATTTTAGCTATCTCAAAAATGACTGTAAATTTATATATTGAAAACGAAGCAAGCAGATTACAGATGACAATCATAAAAAAGAAGAGACAATTTAGTTCTTGAATTTACAAAAAAAAATTAAACAAAGTACGTCACTATTTGGCAAACTCTAATCAAAATTATGCGTGTAAGTACTTGTAAACTTTTTAAATTTCCTATAAAGAAGTTTTGATATTATATGTGGAAATGCATAACATGCAACCAAAATGCGTCGATGCTGAAATTAATTATTTACTTTGCCATTTGAAGAACATATTTCTTTGACTATCTTTTTTTAATCTTTGGCAAGTACACCCTATGTTAAGTACACTTATCTTGAACGACCCTAAAATTTTTCTATAGCAAAAACATTTGCCTATTTCGACTAATTTTAGGAAATAAAATCCCTGCCAATTGTAAAAAAGCTACTTTTAAGCATAATTATTGCATGCCTTTCATCACCCTTTGCCAAAAATGTTTTCTTTCATACTCAGACAAGCAGAACACCGTATTTCTTAGCAGCTATTAATTAATAGTGGACATCAGAATATGATCTCTTTTAATTGTATCATAAATGTAAGTCGCTTTCTTCTTCATTTAAACGTGGTTGAAATTGTGGTTATGGTCGCAAATGCGAGTTACATTATTACCGGCTTACTCCTTGAGGTGTTATCATCCGGGTATTTCTCACACACAATTCTCTACATAAAACCATTACCATCGACGCCTGTTAATTAAATTAAGAGGCAAGCAAATTCCTTTCTCTCTTCCGTGTGATGTGAACAAAAGCGCATGATTGCAATGAGTTAAAAGTACAAAAGCAAGGAGTGAAATGCGCCTGAATAAAACTTCCTGTCATTATTCCAAACTCGACGCTTCCTCTAATGTGATAAATTAAGCGAATTTGAATACAACCTTCAAAACACCACGTTTGGGTAGTAAATGCGTCATAAGTGGCCTTTTTCTATCTCCCTTGAGCTGGCTAAGAATGCAGAACTGCCCATTTAACATTTATTAAACTAAATGAATTTATGTAAATTAAGCATTTTTTAACAGTTCATTTTATCGCGCAATTAATTTAGATTAGAGGCATGAGGTATTTGTCCAATAAAGAGGTTTATGCACAATCCTAATTTGTGCCACTTGATTTGTCAATCACTGAATCCTATATACTCGCTAATTTATCGAGTGTCTAATAAGAGGAACTAAGCACGCTAAAAGCCATTAAACTTTCCAAAATTGAAATATTTCTTTTAGTCCGTCTGGGTTGAATCTGGCCCGTTCACGCTACCCTTAGTACTCGCAAATATGACGAAGACCAAGGAGGGCGAACCACAATCGTATACCAGGTGGCTCCAAGATGCTGTCTTGAAAAATAGAACATTTGGGTGGACTTAAAAAAATACGGAATTGTGAATGTTCACATGGATAAAGCCAATGTCTGCAGTGCTCGTATAGAAGTGAATGAGTAGGCTAAGTCGCGTGACTGGTGGACTTGTCGTTAAAAGGTGACGTGTGTTTGAGACTGCGGTGACAAGGTTATTGGACACAAATCAACACGATTCACTGCAAGTGTGTGTTGTCGCAGATTACAATGGAGAATGATTTTGGCACAAACAAGACCAGTGTTACCACAAGTCATAGCTGTTACGAGTTAAAATAGGCAAATTTAAACTATTTCAGAAGTCACCAACGACAACTTCTTCAGTGTTGATCCATCCACACATAACTTATTTGTCGTAAAGTTTGACCATGGCATGGTTAGGCGTGTTAACCATCCTTTGGCTGCGACAATAATGGGCCCTGATTATAACTATGGTCCTCTTTGTTTTTGCTGCATACATAAAAATGACTGTAGGCGAACAGATTATTATGCCTCATCTGGTTAATTGCCCCATTCGAGGTGCTCATAACCGAGAATTATGACTCACATCTTATAGTGCAAATAGCATACTGCCCTTTTCGAAAAGACGTTGGTAGTCACCTCTTTAAGTTAGAGAGTCACATAATTTTTAATGTTAACGCAATTACTCTCTACTTGATAGTCTAAACTTTGACACATCTGCAATTGGTTTTGTGGCGAGCAGCAAGAGAGCGCAGTAAGCATTCGTGAGCGAATGTGATTCAATAGATATACGTAACTATGTTCATTCAAAGACCTATGCTTAGCGAAGGTATATATACTCACCTGTTATTCTGTCCAGACACACCACCGCTACTGCATCAATAAATATACTGGGCCTGCTACAAGGTGACGACCATGCCATTGAACACATTTGGCCGTCTACAAGCTGAAAATCAAAGTGTTGCTAAGATGGCTTATAAAACAGCCCTGACCCGATTTATCTAGCTCATTTTTGATCATTCGCGATGGTCATCTCGACTTGCAGTTTGGTCCAGCGTAGTTTGCTTTTGTTCGCACCGATTAGTACCTAGCCTTTCTTCATATGATTTACTGGACTTCTGATATTCTATGATGTCCACCTCCATGGAAATATTAGCTACTTGAGCTTTTAAAACATGGAACGTTTCCACACACCCACAAATCGTTAGCCAATGTGAGGCAATTTCTTAAGATATCTCGCATGCTTTGGCTCCCATACTAAAGACGGAATATTCTATCTTCAAGTACTTCCACATATTCTCAAAACAAATAAGCATTTTGTAAGTAATGCCTATTAGGAAAATCATCATTATTGGTTGTAATAATGCCATGCCCTCCTTGATTGCTGGTTGGGAACCTAAGTAGTTTTATTGCGCAGTATCCTAATTAAGTCTAAAACAATCAAGGTCTCATTAATAACTTTTGGGTAAATTTAAGTGATTAAACCACACGAACTAGACCTGATGAAACATCAAAACAAGAAACCATATTTTAACCTTCAAAAATAAACACAAAATCGCAAGGAATAAAGCTGTACAAATTATCTTGGATATCGACTCATTTTGCGCAGCATTTATTTACTTCAAGCAACTATAGTTGTGAACACTATTTTATTGAAAAATGGCATCTAGACAACGTTTTTTTATTCAGGAAAAAAAAGGCCAAACTTATTAGACAAAAATAATTTAATGTCACGAATCTGTAATCACGTTTGATTAAGAGAACGTAATTGTCCCCGGTCATTTTTTCGCAGTTTTCCAGTGTCAAATGAGGTGAATGAAATCCTATTTGTGACTGAATCCTTTAAAATTACAGGCAGAAACGGACTTGGTGTTATTTAACCAGAAGGTAATCATTTCACTGACCAGATCTTAACTATTTCTTGTCACATTTAAAATTTAATTTTCAGATGATTTGGAATAAATGGTGTAAGTTTATGCAACGCTACCAGGTAGAGGTACACAAATTTTGGTTAATCTTATTTGTTGACATTTTAAAGCTCCAATATATTATTGTATAACTTGTAATTTAGACTTAGTTTGAGTAAATTGGCACTACACCTGGTACCACTAAATTAATTTAATTGCTTTCCGTGTAAAAACCTTTTATGTACAGAAAAAACATTAGTATTTTGAAGCTTGCAATGAAACACAACTGTCAGTAATTCTTCCGTGATATAAATGTCAACCACAAAAATTTCATTATGATTACTTTATTCTCAATGACTAGTCCAGAATTTGCCAAAAAGCTATCTTGAAGTTGAGCTCACTTTTGCATTTTACCCACTTGGAACCTGTGTATAAAAATAAAATTATTTATGCGATAACTAACTGTGATGCGCATGGCTCATTCTGGCTGAATTCCTCTCCGTATTGGTTTGCTGCTTTGGAAACGCAATTTCGTGGCATAAGCACATGCGAAATACTCTCACCTCGTTTCCACTTTGGGTAGCAAACTGGTAAAAGATGTTTTAGACGTACTGCTCCACTCCATTAACAGCTTTCCTTGCGACTAAAACATAAGCAACTAGCCACATTGAAACGCAGTAATGACTTAGGAAGCTTGAAGCCTACTTAGATCCTGAGGAAGATATATCAACTCTCAAACGACGAACCTCGCAAGGTGCATTTTGGAAAGGATTTTTCTCCACAAAATTCAGAAAAAACCCAACCCCCCCTTGTCCCCAGGGTTGAAATATCACAACTAGAACAGTTGTTGGATACCTCAGACTAGACATCAGAAGCCAGGAATTCGGCTCACATTTACAAAATCGACCCAAAGCTTAAAACCATAATTTAAATCTTTTTTTCCTCTCCCGAACACCTGTCTCCATGGAGAGCCGCCTAGCCAGAATCAAAGCAGTAATTAACGCCTTGACAATAAACGGTTTACGACGGAGAAGTCACAGCAACTCATTTAGACGAAACCGCTCACACCCTCGCCGCAGAGCAATTCATGCTCCTTGACCCGAGGTTTGTGATGACATGCGAACCTCGGGGGCGCAGCCCGACAGTGTAGACCCCGTATTGGTGCGCTGTTTCAGACACGTCAACTGCTAATGAACACCTGAACTCTACTTTGCCCTACTTTCAAAATGCCCACAGTTAATTAACTTAACTTACCGGCAAACCAAAGTCCGGCACAATGTAACGAACACAATTCGACAAACGGTCTCTTAGATAATGCCCGGTTTAGCCGACTCTCCCCACCCAGATACTCAACGGCTAAACAAGAATTCGAACTCATGTTGCAACTTGGCACATTCCGACAATCAGATAGTGCTTGGCCATCTGCGCTGCACATAGTTTCGGAGAAAATTGATTCAACGGTGGCCATTTGGCGATTACTGTGGCTTAAGCGCCAAACACAACACCAAATCTGCATGATTGCTCGTCGAATCTGCACTAAAAGTGCGTTTTTATGCTAGGTTTGGTACGCGCCTATTACCATATCCCTGTCTGACCATATGTTATCCCTAGGACGGCTATTGCTGGGCCATTTGATTTGTTCGAGTTCGTGGGATTGCCTTTTGGCTTACGAAAAGCAGCTCAAACATTTTAGCGTTGCACTCAACAATAATTTTTTTGGTTTAGATTTTGTCTTTTCTTATATCGTCAATGCTGTAGAAGATCATGATCAATTGAAGATCATGAGGAGCATTTCAAAGCTAGACGTTGAAATATTTTTGCAAGAGATTAAACAAATTATGCGAATGCCAATAGGCCTTTATAATGCGTCGTTGCATTCAGTGGGCGTAAAAAGCGTAAAAAAACTTTCTTGTCTCTGCGGTCTTTAAATATTTGTGAATACGACAAAAACATTTGACATGTAGATGCATCTTAAGCTTACAACGGTACCAATTTCGAGCACTTTATTAATCAAGAAAGGTGTATAGACTTCATTTTAAGCGATGAATGCATATGCAAATGGGGCTGAGTGACAGTATCATTGTTGGTGTCAGAAAAAAATGAAGCTTTTGTGCTCAGCAATATATTGCCCTAAATTTAGAAAAAAACTTACACGAGCTTGTAACCTTATATAAATAAATATCCCTAGTTTGTACACCCTAGTGAGGCTTTCAAAAATATAGCCTGTGAAATGGTACTACCAATATATACCGTTATATATTTTCAGAATGTTAATGGTCACCAGTTGTAGTAGACAGAAACAATTACTTCTTAGTTACCTACGGTACACCGCTGTTTAATTTTGGTGAAAAAATTACAATAGAGTTTCGTTGAGAGCAGGCGGATATCTATCGTATAAATATACTATGGTAACATCCCAATTAAATGCTAAAAACGCTTTTTTATTTTAAATTTGTGGAATCAATTAACAGCACGTCTATGATTTGCTTAATTTTGTGCTTTATATTGGCTAAAGAAAGCTTTTGAAAGCAGGATAGTTAGTTTTTTGTCCTAGCTGAGTAATTGGAACAGCCTAAAACATGCTTTTTAATGGAAATATTTTTACTAAAAATAGGCTGCTTTTTTTTGGAATTAAATGTAATGTTTTGCTTCAATGCAATGGAAATTTCAGCTGCAGGCATGTAAGATTAATAGCATGAAAAGTTGTGAATTCTGTTTAAAATTATAAATAAACCTAAGCAACCAAATAAAATTTCCGCCTCTCCATATCTTAACAGCAATCTGATAGTTGTCTTAGAAGATATCAACTTACTTCTCCTTCAAGGATATAGAGTTTGCCATCTAATGGACACATTTAAAAAAGTTTCTTGCCCTAACTTAGCCGTTTGAGATTCATTTATGCTTTTTTGTCTTTTTAAGACACGAGGCTATTGTGGACCAGTTCGCAGTCACGTATGTACGTTTATTAATACCAATTAGTAGAATGACTAATTGTAACGTCAAGCTATTCAACTATGGCACTTCGAATTTCCTTTTGAATCGCAATTATTTTTTGCAAAAGCATTTAAATATAGTTAACAAATGTAACAGGAGTAAATATGGCATGAATAATTGTCGTTTTGGAAAATTTTTTAAACCAGAAAAGAAGACAATTTCTGTAGGATACACAAAACAGACGTATTCATAATCATGTGCTGCATTCCAGCTAAATCGCTACTAGCCATTGTTTAGGTATAGTTTTCGTGTTACGCATTATGCTTTTTGAAGTAGTTTACTGGACCTAAATATGAAATGTAAATGTGGACTTCATGCGTAGATCTCGGTGTCCCAACATATGTATGCCATTATGAGTTGCTAAGTACCGATTTAAGTGTAAATGTATCCAATTATATGCGGCTACTATTGTTACTCTACTTAGGTACTTTGGGACGCGTGGAAAGTGACCTGCTGGAAATTTGCATGGTCCTTTTAGCCCAACGATTTAAAACTTCGCATGATTAACCAATGGCTAATTTAAAAAATGTTGACTGTGTAGTAGTGTAAGAGTTTATGCAGAGTAAACTAACACCTGCCCCATAAAATTTACAAATACTATAAATTTTAAAACATGTCAGAGGTCACATAATGATTTAACACACTTATGTTAAACCATTGCAAAACATAAGAAACCTTCAAAGTCTATCAGACAAAAAAATTGGTTCTTTCGGATCATGAGCAAGTAAAATTAACTGACTGTCAGTACAATTAAATATGTGATGGACAAACTCATAAATTGACACAGTAATTCCCAAACGCAGGGTTTAATGATAATAAGCGGAATAACGTTGAGGATAGCGGCACAAACCGTCCTTCTTAACATAAATGCCATATCTGGTTCAGATTAGTTGATGTAAAACACGATGAAATCGCATGTGTTGTCGCTCTGTCTGTAATGCTATGGTTGTAATAACTTTTGATCATGCACACTAAATTTGCTCACAATAGTAGCACTTTCAGGTTTTTTTTTAATTCCTGCTAAATACGTGATGCTCTGATGAACAAATGTTGGTTTGAATAACTGCAAAAAAGCACTTAAGTATAGTTCTGCGTGGTTTAAATGTCACGCAACATAACTAGGCTAGACCGCTAATTTTGTATTTTAAAGCATTAATTTATAAAAGCAGATTCCAGATTTCGTTTGTTTGGTATTGATGTGGCGTTTTAAGAACCGATCTCCATTTATTGTAGTGTAACATAGCAAGTAGACCTCTACTGTAACTACATGTAAACTTATTACTTAGCAGAAAAGCATAAAAGCTAACGCCGTGTTAGTAATCAGCGGTGTTTTATGATTTTCTTCATTTTGCTACGGTGTAGTAAACTTAATCTTGCAAAATATCACGTGAGTGCTGCTACTTAGGATAAAGCTGAATATGTAGTTCACCTTTGGATAGACAAATATAACTTGCTTATTTTAGGGTACAGAAATATTCTCTATTTAGCGTTAAGGTAACAATACTGATATCAATAAAACTAAATCAGTAGAATATTAGTACCTGAATTTTTCATAAATGAAAAACAATTACGACGCATGCAACAAAATAGAGGGTGTCATGGAAATTATGCAAGAAATTGAAATTTATTTCACGGTCTCCAAATCTAAATTTATTTGAAATAAATAACGCTTACATTTTATTCAGTTGTTTATTTTCACTAAAGGGGCATGGTTTAAAGTCGCGTTGAGCTTTGTCGTGAATTGTGTTTATTCAACCCCTTAATCCGATCGCTCCGCCTTCGACACAGGGTTCCCCTTTTTCGCATCATGGCGCCAGCAGCGCGAATCCTCAACTCTCCCTACATTCATGCAAATATGTATCCGCCTAGGTCTTGACTTTAGTGCATGTATGACTCCCACATCAGAAACTGCCTGAAATTTTTGGCTTTATTAAACAAATTGTTAAGTATTGCCGGTTTCAAAAAAAACTTATTTAGCTAGTATAAACTTGTTGTGGGACCCAGCAAGTGATCTTAAACCTGATTGAATACTTCGTGCAAAGAATGACCAGTTGTAGACCAGGTGGTATAATATTTTTATTTGTAAGATTGCATGATTGAGGCAATATTGAAATTGCTTTTTCCCGTGTAGGTTTTTGTTGTGTATCTCATTTCGAGCATCTGAAATCAGGCTATGAATAGAATAAAACTAGCACTCCGAGACCTGAAATACTGGTTACTCAAGTGCTTTCTTAATAATAACTTGAATGAAACCGCTTCAAACTATCAGTCATCTGTGTTCCTCATTTTTTTAACAGTAGATTTTACAAAACCAGACTAGGCTAAAGTCGAAGGCAAAAAGGAAGCTACCGTGCTAAAAGGCAATAAATTAAATAAAACCACTTTTTGCCATACGCTTGGGTCCTTTCAGAATTTAGCTTTCTACCTACAATTACAGTACGCTAATTAATAACTTGGAACTTGAATGGAAGTCTCGCAGTTTTGTAAAACTTTAACATGGGTACTTATTCATGCAGAACGTTAGCAATCCTAGTGTGATTACACACCGCATACATTATATAGCAAGACATTATCAGTGGTCAACTTATTCATTTTTTAACATGTAGAAGTAATTTTTAAAAAGAAAGGAATGTTTCGCAGAAAACATTTATGATTTTGACACAAACGTTTTTGCTAACAAAAAGGTAAGGGACTTTAAAAATCTAAAAGTAAAATCAACCACCACTCCGGAAAATGAGAATCCCCTGTGTTCAAGTGAATCAGTATTGGGTTTCAGCGTTGTCGTAGATCTATTTGGCGTTGATCAATGCGATTGAACACATTGTTTGTTCTGACACCCGTATCCATTAGGACACTTGCTGCAGCTAGGTCCCTCTTTATAAGGTCTTTTTTTCTTAATTCCTTCCCTTTTATTCAACCACAAAAAAATTAAATACAGAATATGACATTTGTAATTATTAGACGATGGTGCGAATGCACTAAATGGAGTCGAATGGGATTAATTCTTTATCTTCAAATTAAAACCAAGGTAATATTTTTTCACTTCAAAGTAATTACAACGTTGACATCAATGCAATTTTAGTATAATTTCTGCGGGTTGTCAAAAGTGATAGTATTAAATGGTTTCTAGATTTCATGATGTTAAAGATTAACGACTTACATAGGATCGTACTGACAAATTGCTGCATAGGTTGGCAGTATATGGCCGGGTCCTCTGAATCCGCAAAAACGCCTTGCGCATCCAACTCTGGTGGAATTAGCCCACACGATCTGCAAGATTAAAAACAGGACTGCAGTTCCATCGCGGCACCATTTATAAGTTCCTATTATTTTCTTCTGTCACAGGTCAGGTGATATCTGCTTTTAGCACATATACATATGTGAGTACCATTATACTTAGTACATTAATTTGGCATGGCGGATTGCTAAGGGAGTTTAAGAAAAATGCATGTTCTATTCTGTAAAAGAGAATTTAATTTTGCTTTCAATTTACCCGCTTATAATGATCGCACATTTCTTCACAGGTGTTGGCATCGTAGTCATAAGAACCTTTCTCTTCGAGAAAGGAATATATCAAATCGGCAAATAACGGTTTCCTGTTGGTGTATACCCTCATAATTTGTGTTTCACTGTCAGGCTTAATACTAACAAAGTAATAACGTCCAATGCATTCAGCCAGATGCAATTTAGCTTGCAATTCTAATTCATTTGAGTATGTCTAAATAAAAAAGAAAAAAACATTAACTATGCGTAAACAGAGAATGTTTACGTGCTCATAAGTACATTCGTGCTGCCTTATTTCTGATGCTTAAAATAAAATTTTACTGTATAGAATTTCACAAGAGGTTAAACTAAGTTTATGCTTTTTGGTCACATAAAGGATTTTATGGCATGGTTACGATGCTTTAAGCCGCATGCTAGGCAATTTAACTTCATCGTGAATCTTAGGCTTGTACAGTAAAACTAATGTCTGAAGCATGTGCTACAATTCACGTCTAGGGATGCAGACGACAAGGCTAGTATTACTAAGAAAATTTACGAGTTAAATCATGAGAACATTGGTGATCTTAAGCAGAAAAACACAATCAACTAAGCTTAACGGTGAATTTGCATTGAATTTAGGTTGTACGATGTAGTGCTTTGAGAAAATTCGGTATTTTCAATTGCTAAAGACCAGGCGACCGTAGTAATTTGATTTTAACTAGGGTGCGATTCCTGGTTGATTAAAAAAAGTGACATACGAAATAATAGCAAACACTTGTAACATTATGTAACCCACCATCAGCATCATGTCACTAGCACTGGGCCATACGCTTTCGCGTATCTTTGTGTGTGCTTCTACAATAAAACGACGTTCGTTCGGTGACGGAATATCAGCCACCGCAAAATATATCAGAGCCAGAAGAAAAAGAGTCCTTGTTTTCATTCCTACATTTAAGTATTTAAATCAATAGATTCCATACCTCAAGGGTAATTTGTGATAATACCTCTGTCGTCGAAAGAAAATTTATTGTCCCAACGAGCATGTTGCAATTGGCGCTTTATATCCTCTGACTACATGGGAGAAAACTTCACTGCCCAATCACTAAACACTTTGCTCAGCACCGTAAGAAACCATTGGTTATTTGAAATTTAATACTTCACTTTGCATTTGCTTCACTCAATCGGCTCTAGCATTAGAGACACTGTTCTATAATACCTGACTACTTCATGTTTAATGCTTGGCGTCAGCAGAAACTGATCATAATGCTCTTATTCCTGATGACGAGCGATGGCCCTATGAAAAGACAAAACAATAAGTATCCGATACTTGTCACCCTGTTTGCCAAACTCTTATCAAACGGCTACCTCAATGAAGCAGTTAGACTTCTTGAATGAATTCTTTGTTTGTGAACAATATGCACGGCCTAAGATATAGAAAATTATTACTTCATTTAGCATATTATAATGCTTAAGTTAATAACTGATTCTCACATCTTGGCAACTTAGTCTTGTCAAAGTTATTCCACACTGTTCGAAACGGTTAGGAACGCAATCAACTGCCTGAGGAATATGATAGAGGAAACTTCAGAAACTCGTCGTATAAATGACGCGTTACTCGGCAAACACACGAACTCAAAACACTATTATGAATTTTTTTTAAAAAACTTAAGAAATTGGATTAGCGGTTTCATTTGTTTTGAGTAGTTCAGGTCGTCTGCTACCTAAAAAAGAGAGCAAACTAGTACGAAATAGGTAAGCAATCTAAACTTAACACCCACATTACCACTTGATTTGAGGTTCATAATCTTTTAACCTAGCACGCGCTTTCATATTTCAATATTTACTAAAAGCCTGATAAGATAATTAAAATGTTATTATTTTGTATTATGTGGAGTTCCCTAACACCATATCCATGATCTTAACAGTTTGCTAAATCAAACACTGTGCATAAAATTCGCGAGCATAATCTTATAAAATAGGAATGAATATGACGCACTTAGAAATAAGTGTGGTTATCAGCAAGGTAACATTAGCTGGCAAGTGTGAGCGAGCAGGTATTCCACCAGATATATTGAGAGCATGTATATTTCTGAAGGTCGGTATTCTCAGCCATCTCACCATAACTGCAGCACTGCAACCTTGCCTACTGTCTTATCCTTCGTTTTTAACTGGACCTGCCTATGTAGATCCTCAGACCCAGTGCTGTAGAGATAAAATTTGTGTTAGTCATGTTTGTTGGTGATAAATTTTAATGTGTTTGTTTACCTATATGCACATTGTGCAAAGATTGCTTCGATTTCATCAGGTAATAAATAAAATGAAATAATTATTCGTACAAGTAATCATATTTTTATTATTTTTACAAAGTGCTAGACTAAATGTACCGATTGGTATCGATATTGCTGTGCGCAAAATTCTATAAAGGTACTTGTCAACATGTATCTTTTATTACCCTGTGTTGACTAAGTACACCTTTATTATATTAAAAAAAATACCGGCGCATACACTCAAAAAAATTGCCTTCAGTGCCTCACAAATAATAAACATTAAAGCCAAAAGGAAACCATCATTGCGTCATGTCATATCTTACCCAATGGTTATTTTGCACAAATAATAAACTATTCTCTTTTGAGCAATACCAAAAAAATGCGTTTCATAACATTTTTGTAAGAATATAAGCAGTACAGATGCTGATGATCTAGCATTTGCTAGACAAGCGCAAAAATACCTTCCAAATTTGAATAGACTCGGCAAAGCTAGAATTTGGTAGACAGTTTGCTAGTCAAATACGTATAAGTAAATGTCAAATATTCAATGAGTATTTTACGTGAAACTTTATGATGCTGACTAGGTGAACGGGCTTTTACATGCAATTATAAAAACAAGACAAACTTAAATTAACCCGAATTTGGCGGGCTTAAGAAGAACCAAGCAAAACATGAACGTACTTGATAGAAAAATCACATGGCCAAAATTGTCCCCAGAAACAAAATATCGATTTGCCTTAACGATGAGTTGTAATCATCTTCTGCATTATGTTTACTTAAACGAATTTTGTGCTATGACTTCTGTTTTAGTGACATGACTTTGTTAAAATGACTGTATGCATTGTTTTCAAAATCACAGATTGGAATCCAGCGTCGGCAGTACATTGTCTTATCACCATTTGGACACTTAAATGACTGCGTTTAAGGACGACAAATAATAAATAATGGCTTGTAACGTGACATGAGTTCAAGCATACAGACCTACAGGTAAAATAATTGCCACGCATCTGGATCTTGTTAAACGGTGCTCTGTTCACTCATTCCTGCATTTACATTTTGCTAAAATTGATTTGTTTCAGTAAATACAAAATTCATAAAGCAGCGGCGTTGAATTTTACTATTTTTGAATAGATAAGTTCTAACCTCAATGTAACCACGTTATGTTTATTACTAAATTGGTTAATAAATGGAGTTTGCAAGTTGATCATTTCACCTTAAAAATGATTTTTGAATTTGGAGTACTAAATACTAACAAGTAATATTAATTATCCAACATTTAATGTGAGAATATTTATATTTTTAATGTCAACTTCAGGGTCTAGAACCACTCCGGGGCCACGGCATTTACCCTGGCCCGATACGTTTCTCTGATACCCATGATGAAGAAAACGATTGGAGAGCACGTGAACGCAACCGCTTACTTTAGAGCTCAAACACTTTGGTGTCGTTATGTCGAGTGTTGTGCTTGCGCGTGTGTATTTATACCTCGAATGGGTGAGTCATATATGCGCTAATATCGACACCTATGTGTGAGGACAGCCCAAGAATGAGGGGGAGTAGAGGATCCGCGCGGCTGGCGACATGGTGCGAAAAGCGGGGTCCTGTTTCGGAGACTGGAGCGACCGGATTGAGGGGTGTAAATAAACACGATTCAACAATGTTTCCTACTTTTGTGTTCAATAATGGCATATAAGAAAAAAACCTTTGTGTTAAAATAGTTGATTAACACGCTTTGATTATACAATTAAATTTTGAAAATTGTAATAAAAATTGTGCAGTTTCAAGACCATTTATCATAGCTGAAGGCACAGGTTTTCATCAAGTGGAGAAGTGCAGGTAGGTGGTTCAAAAATTACTTCATGAAATGAAGTTCCTAATAAAAAGCGGTAACTTTGTATGGCATGGTAAGCAAAATGAGTTACTAAAGTTATAATGATCACAGCAAAATGTCTCATTAACTCTGATAGTAGAACATGTCGAACTAGCCAAATGGAATTTGGTTTTAAAGTAAAAAAAACAGCACATCTACGTTCTTTCTAGTCTTTAGAAAGCAATGCTACTGATGAACATTCCTTCGCAACGCTTTGTTTGTATAAAGAAACGGGTTTTTCTAATATCGTGAAAGCACGATTTAACTTAATTATGGCTTATAATATATTTGACTTTTAGAGATGATGAACACAAAATATAAATCAAAGGTTGCAATATATTTGGTCATTAATAAGTATTCAGCATATCACTTACGCAGGATCAAATTAAAGCAGATTAGAACCCCAAGTTTTCTAGACATTTCTAACATTTTTAGGAATTGGTAAGATGTTAGGGTAGCATAAACAGGCTAACTTTCACAGGATAGCTAAAATTTAACGATAGTCATTGTTAAGTGCCATCGGCCTTATAAAATAAGCACAGTTGCAATTAAATCTGGTTTACGACGTCACATGTGCAACCCCATGTTTTGTTTGCATTTATGATCCGTTTTATTTTGCCTCGTTAGTTGGTTTTGTGTCTCAGGGAAATAACACTGATTGTTGCCACTTCCTCTATGTGAACATTTGCAATCTACTGGCTGCGTCACAGTTTTACCATTTACTCGAAACAATAGAAATCAGACAATCGCATTTGAACTAATATTTTAGTTGCCTTTTAGCCTAAATTATTAGACAGCATTTGCTTATATAACACTAAGCAGGTAACTCGGCATCACGAAATGTCTTTGGTTGGTCTGACAACACAGCGATTAAATAAGTCTGGGCTGTGATGTACTCTTACCTGTACCCAACTTACACAACTTAAAAATATTTGAGGCCATCAAGTTTCGATGTAAACTAATAGCTAGTCACCATGCATTCCTGTTCCATGTTTTCGAATAGAATAACGTGATGTTTTCGTCAGTTGTTGAGGCTTCAGGATTTGCCTAGACGTCGCATTGCCGGTTTCCAACATTGTTAACACTAATTCTTTAATCATCAATAGAACGGTAACCTTCCACAACCTTCCAACCATCAGGTTATGCCACTCGTGATTTCTCTGTTGATATTGTGACAAATCAATTGGGCTTTGTCTAAGGCATCAAAAGTTCTCTGCACGAGGCCCTGCCTTGTCTTGGATAAGAGAGCTAAGGTGGAAAACTAGCGTTTAATAAGTCATCTAGGAAATCAGTTATCTTGTCAAGTGTGTGATTTTATTTGTAGGCAAAACGATTACTCTAGCAGGTGGTGTCGAATCTGCCAGATCGCTAAAGTCACTTCAGTGGGCTGTCACTTGACGCCCTCGCTACCAGTATTTCAGTGAAATCCGTAGCGAGCATTTAGGCAAACGCAGTTAGCGAACGCAATTCAATTGACTTGCCTGAGTGTACTTCATATAATGGTGTTTGTTCAGAGATCGATGCCAAGCAAACCTCTCTAGACCTACTTGGTATTCTGTGCCACACAACACTTCTACTCCGGTAATAAATTAGTTGAGTTTCACTCTACCTGCAGCACATACCTAAAATATAAAAAAAATTATACCATTTATGCTGATACAGTGTTTTGAGTGAAGAAAAATAATTATACCAATTAAATCAGTGACAAAAACATTAGTTGATTAAAAGAGTTAAAAACCTTAATTGTTAACCCCTGAACAAAATGCTACCACGGCGATTTAATTGGTTCTGTAACTCATTTTAATTTTATTGGTAATAAAGTGCCCTATTTATTTCATAGGCCTATAAATTGTTCTTCAGCACTAGCAAGAGTCGTGTTGAGACCCTGCCTCAGAGTGTAAGTTAATATCATTGATATTTGTTGTAAGAAAAGTTTACCTATTTGAATTTTTTTATTTTTAGACTTGTAGAAATGATGCATATACTAATGTGCATTGTTGCAATGAGTTGGCAAGCAGCCGCCACAGTGCCGTCTGTGACAGAACGGGAGGCTATTTTGGAGGTGCATACATACGTTCGTCAACACGTCGACCCACCTTCCAAAAATATGCGACTACTGGTGCGTCAATCATTTATTTTGCATCAGATCACGAAGAACATTTTTGCAGTTCGCCTGCCGTTCAGCTGTGGTAACATTGTAAACCACTTATATTATTGCACTTAGAGTAATGTTCGAAAATTTGTCATGTGTACGTCCTTTAAATATAGCTGGGAACACTTAGTAAACGCAACTATTGCTCCTCATGATGTGCTAAAGGATTCGTTGTATTCTGTAATTTAGAAATACACAGAGAAAATGGAAGACCTGGCTGACAAATGGGCCGCTAGATGCGTCTCAAGAAAACCGGATCCTTCACTCTACAAAGACTATGCAGGCACTGCCCAGGTTCTGACTGTTAGTCATGAACCTCAACTAACATTTACGAA
>UXSR01005524.1:0-52744 GCA_900604375.1 Mesocestoides corti
GGAACCAAACTTTAGCGGTGCGATGCAACAAGGTATCTTGAGTCCTTGTTTAGTTAATTAAAACTCAGCTGCATTCTTGTTGTCTTTGTTTCAAATATCAGATTAGTTTAGGACTTCTAATTGTGGATATTGCATGCTATAATTGCAATTGCAAACATTTGACTAGGGACCTGTAAATGATGGGTGTTTGATCCTCTGACTCTGCATACATACACCAAATGTAGGGATTGTGAGAAAATCATCAGATACAACATTCTTGTCGTCAGCTTCCGATGTCTAATATCGATTTTCCGTTGAATTTGGTTCGTGTCCGATTTAGATGTTGGGTTTCTCCGCAGCATCAGCCACGGTTAACTGCGATCTCAACCAAACTTTGCCATCTCGCTCTCTTTTCTCATTGTTTAGTCAGTTACAACACACCTGCTTTCTAGTTTATGTTGTTTCAAATCCCAGCTTATTTGCATAAATGAATCAAATTGTGAGAATACGTGGAAGATGACATTATTTTTATCAGCATCGTATGTCTAGTGTTGATTTGTTGTTGAATTTGGGTCCTACCTGATCTAGGTGATGGGCTTCTCCGCAGCATCCAGAACAGTCTACTGCAATCTCGACCAAACTCAGGCGGTGCGTTGCTTCTTGTTACCTTTTCTCCATGTTTATTCCGTTAAAACACAGCTGCGTTCTTCTTGACTTTGTTTTAAATCCCCGATTATATGAGGCCTTCTACTTGAGGATGTTGCTTGCTATGCTTTGTGTTATGAAAATTCCCTGTGGTCCAGTTTGTGAGATCTGTTTCAAAGTCTGACTGCGCAAACACAACAAGTTTCGTGATTGTGAAAAGACATTCTTTTTATCGGCTTCTTTTGTCTAGTGATGAATTTTCATGGAATTTCGTTTCTAACCCATTTAGATGATGTGCTTCTCCACAGCATCGGTCACGGTTTACTGCAATCTCGACCAAACTCTAGCGGTGCGTTCAAGCTGGCTTTCTTGTTTCCTTGTTTAGTTACCTAAAAAACACAGCTGCATTCTTGTTGACTTTGTTTCAAAAACCTGAATACTTTTAAGATCACTTTCTGTGGGCGTTGCATGCTATAATTTCTGTCGCAAAAATGTGCTTCGCGTTTATTTAAACAATTGTAAACTGATGCAACAAGTGTCGTGGTTGCAAAAAGCTATTATGGACAACATTCTTGCTATCAGCTTCTTGTGTTTCAAGTGTCAATTTGTCGTTGAATTTGGTTTCTTTTCGATTTAGATAATGTACCTCTCCACAGCATCGATCAGGGTTTATTGCAATCTCGACCAAACTCCAGCGGTGCGTTGCAACTCGCTCTATTGAGTCCTCGTTTAGTCAGTTAAAACACGGCTGCATTCTTGTTGATTTTGTTTCAAATTTCAGATTGTATGAGTACTTCTGCATGTTGATATTTTATGCTACAATTTCAATTATACAAATTTACCTGTTGTTCTGTTTGTGATACGTGTTTCATAGTCTGACTCTACACAAATTTAGCACGCGTCGTGATTGTGAAAAGACATCAAAAACTGCAATCTCGTTATCACCTTCTTATGTCTAGCGTCGATTTGTTGGTAAATTTGGTTCTTGTCCGATTTAGATGATGGTATTCAAGGCGACATCAAGAACGGTTTACTACAATCTCAACCCAGCACTGCCGGTGGGTTGCCTCTCACTCTCTTGTCTCCTTGTTTATTTTACTTCATTATGGCTGCATTATTGTTTGGTTTGTTTTAAATACCTGAATATCGGAAGATTTCTTATTGTGGATCTTGTATGGCACAATTTCAGTTGTAAGAATTAACGTGGAGTCCAGTTTGTGATGTGGTTTCATATTATATCTCTGAACTGATACAGCAAATATGGTCGTGGAGATAGGATATGCAAAAAAAATGGAATCCAGTACTTATGTCTCGCATCGAAATTCTGATTGAATTCTTTTTCTCTTCGAAGTAGGTAATGGGCTTCTTCACAGCATCAACCACGCTTTACTGAAATCGGAACCAAACTCTAGCGGTGCGTTGCGACTCGATCTCTTGTCTCCCCGTTTAGTTAAATGAAACACAGCTGCATTCTTGTTGATTTTGTTGTAAATACCTGAATGTTTTAAAAATTCCAATTGTGAGTGCTGCATGCTATAAATGCAATCGCAAAACTCCGACTGGGGCCCTGCTAATGAGATGTGTTTCACCAAATGTGGGGATTGTTAGAAAAACATCGAAAACGACATCCCTGTTTTCCGCTTCTTATGTCTAATGTTGTTTTGTCGTTGAAAATGATTTCTATCTCATTTAGATTATGGTCTTCAAAGCAGCATCAACAATGGTTTAGTGAAATCAGAACCAAACTCTAGCGGTGCGATGCAACAAGGTATCTTGAGTCCTTTTTTAGTTACCTAAAACACAGCTGCATTCTTGTTGATAGTTTTTGCAAATACCTGAATGTTTTAAGACTTCTGATTGTGGATGGTGCGTGATACAATTTCAGTTGCACATATTCGACTGGGTTCAGTTTGTGGTGTGTGCCGCATTTACTGACTCTGCACAAATGCACCAAATGTGGCGATTGTGACGAAAACATTAGAGACAGCATCCTTGTTGTCATCTTCTTATGTCTAGTGTCGATTTGTCGTTGAAAATGGTTTTTTGTCTGATTTAGATTATGGTCTGCAAAGCGACATTAGCCAGGGTTTCCTGAAATCTCACCCAAAATTTGACGGTGAATTGCATCTTGCTATCTTGTTTCTGCTTAGTTAACTAAAATTCGGCTGCATTCTCCTTGACTTAATTCCAAGAACCTGAATAGTTAGAAAACTTCTGATTGTGGACGTTTTATTCTGTAATTTAAGTTAAGAAAATTAGACTTTGGTTTAGTTTGTGATGTGTGTTCCATAGTTTGTCTCGGCTCTGATACAGCAAATGTTTTGATAGTGATAGGACGTCCGATACAGCAGGTTTGCATTGAGTTCCTTGTGTCTGATGTCGATTTGGTTTTAAATTTGGTGTTTTTGAATTTTAGTTAGTGGTCTATTTCGCAACATCAATTTGGAACTGATGCCAAGGCATCTGCGATCCGTTGGTGTGTTTCTAGTCCTTTTCTTGTTTCCTTGTTTAGTTTCTTAAAAAATCATTTTTTGTGGTCAACTTTAGTTTCAGTTTTAGAGTGTCGGTTTGTTCGTTTTATTGTTATTGCTTTACTTTTTGTGAGCAGTATCGTTCTATGAAGCTCCTACTGTTTTGTTTTAAAATATTTACTTTTAAGTACAACATAAATTAATGAAGGTAGCAAGCTGTTATTAGCGCCATATTGCGACAGTGCCTTGAGAGGTTGGTTTCAAGTATGAGGTCGTGTTTAACTGCCACAATTTGATTCGGGCGCTCGACTCCTCCCCACTTCCGACCCTGACAACCAGATCAAGAAAGATTTTCCTAGCAGTGGCGCACGTGACTTTAAGTCACCGAAACCCACGTCTCGCCTCTTTGGAAACGATACCTACTTGATTCAATTTTTGTCAATATCGGGCACTGCACTACTTCACATTGAATCCACGATCACTAAATTACCTCACTCTTCTTAACTAAGTTGGCTTTAATTGGTGGGCTAATGCTGTTTCCTGGTGGTCCGAAATGGATTGGTCAGTTAGCTGAGTTGGTGTTTTTGCAATGCGATTTGTGCTAGAGAAAGTTACGTGAGTGTATGTCATCCGCGGCTAATGCGGAATTGATTTGCGGTAATTTGAAATGATTTTCCTCGAGTTAAGTCAAATACTGCCTAATTTGTAGATTCGTACAATGAACCACGCCAAAGAAGTCGCACTAGCTTTACGAAGGAACAGTTACAGTTGTTAGAGGCTACCTTCCAATTGTTTCATTATCCCATTGTACGTCATCGAGAGGAACTTGCAAGAATGCTGAACATTTCTGAAGCCAAAGTACAGGTAACTGCTCACTCATTGTATTGTCCTGGTTGATTTGCCATGAGCGTCCATACCAATCAATTTCATTGGTTATCGACTGGTCTCGAGTGAGACATATGTGCTTGGTATTTTGCCCATCCACGTTAATCAATGGTGTAGAAGAAGCAGGCATATAAGTTTTTGTTCCAAGTCCCTTAGAAACAACTTGGAAACATGATTTTAAGTGTGGGCTAATTTGTGCGCCGAGTGAATGCACGTTCTGGGTGGATTAATTACGGCGGTCACAATTATGCTACTTAATATATAGCTATTACCCCATGCAAACAAATGTCTCATATATTGTTCTGCAAAGAGCATGTGGAAATATCCAAAAAGGCGTAACTTGCGGCTTTGATTCACACTTTTCTAACACGCAATCTGCAAATAACAGTAGTGCTCTAGACCCTAGTAGACAGATACTTCGGAAGGAAAGGTCACTATAGAAGATCTGGAACGTGAAAAAGTTCATGTGTTATCTGCTGGGGGCAAACTGAATAGTATTCTAGCAGATGTTGATATAGTAAAACAAAGAGTTCGTCGATATCACAGAATTAACTTCGTTTTAATCAGGAGATTATTCCTGTACTTTTCCGAGGTAATGCTCCATCTTAGAAAACCTACATTCGTCCATCACTGTTGAGGATAATAGATTATCAATGCGCCTTCAACTAATCGTCCAGTGGTCGCAAGTGTGCATCGAAATTTTTTAGACGCAATTCAGCACTGTTTTGATACACAGAACTGTTGGTGTCCATTCAGTTCTTCTAAAGGAAGATGTCACCATCCTTAAATTAATTTAAGCCCAATCACGCTCCTTTTCAGTTATTCACATTGAGGATATTCACATGATTTTCACCGTCTATTAATGGTGCGTGATTGTCTCTCAGTACTAGCTGCGTTGTGGTGGGTGTGATTGGTGGGCTGAGTTTACTGTTCACCCAACTTTTTTCTCCCGATCGGCGACGTTTGTGTCGACAGATACGTCAGAAGCTACATAGATTCCTTCATATTTTTTTCAAGACGTCGCTTTGTTAGCTGACTCTTCACATTGCTAGACCCGAAATCGACACATTTTATGGACACGGATTCTGATCCATATTAGTTTGTTTCAAAGACCTCAACAGTCAGGCCTCGGTCCTGGGACGTTTTTGGATCGTCTTCTTGCACAGCGGATGCTTCCACCAATATGATCATCCACAGTGTCTGATTTGAAAGTGTGATTTTCATAGAATGGATGAAGTAATGTATCATGAGGTTCTCTGCGTCCATTAATGGCACAGGTGCGCGACGATTGGCAATTCTGAGCGACATGATTGGCCCTCAAACAACGGTGACAAAGATGCAGCTCTTGAACCACTTTTCTTCATTTCGTAAGAGAGGAATGTCTGGTTTCTGTCCGCAGAGGGGACAGGGAGGCAAAAGAGGATGATCACGTTCCTGTAAATTAGTGGTGTTTCTTACGTAAACCTACCCCAGACTTCGTCTTGCTCACTCACGTGTTGAGTTGGTAGCTGTCTCCCCAAACCTGAAACTGGCGATTTCAACTAGTTCTTCCACGAATCTTAGTAGGTCACCAAACCGAGAATTTTTTCCTTAGTTCTTTGTCCATTTAAATTACTGTGGAATTAGAAGCCTCCTTGCTGCAGCCGCGAGATTAACGTCGGAATTTAGCTCAGAGGTACAATCTAACTGGGCAAAGATTGCCGCACAGGCTTGCATCTGTTGGTTTATCTTGCCTAAGCCTTGAGTATCATCGGTCTCTAGAGGCGCTACATAGAGCAATTCATCTAAAAAAGCGATTACGATTGTCGAACCATGTTCAAATCTTTTACGTAGAATCTCCTTTGCAGCTTTTAGACCGGTTTCTGACTCAAATACCATACGGGACCTCAAGTGAACCTTTCTTTTCCTACCTTTCATAAATGTGACAATGAATGCATGTTTCGGTTTATTGCGGAGCAATTTTTCAAGTTCCTATCATCTCTCGATTTCTTGAAGGCGTAATTTCGCGCGTACGAGTTATAACTGACAATCGTTTCATGGTAAATTAACTGATTCCTCCGTAGGCAAATAGCGCGCGCTTGTATATAGCACATTCAAACAAAGCCAAAGTGGCGGCAGGCGAGAGTGGGATGATTTGTTCTTCCTTTCAGATCTTGAGTTAGTTAATCAGACATGAATAACAAGTGGAAGAAATGATAAATGGCTTGTTTTTACTAATGGTGGCTGTAGAGTTGCGAAAACATTCAATTATGCCGCGGCCAAAGCCTGTGGCGGAATATCAAGGGAAACGATCTGCTAACCGCCGGTGATGTTAATCGCAGACTTGATTTATCACTGAGATGTTATCCATAGGTGGTGTTCACAAATCTCTATTCTTTTAAATCGGCTTAATGAATGCTGAAATAATATGAATCAAAGTCTGTAAGATTGGATATATCGTGAAGACAAGTAAATGCATCCATCGATTCAGTCTGTGATTGAATACCCAGACGAGGATTCAGACATGTTTTCAACGAAACTCCGGTCTTCATTGTTTCACAAATGAATTGGCCTACCAACGATTTTTTTCCCACTTTTAAGGTGTGGTTTCAAAACAGACGCGCAAAATGGCGAAGATATGAGCACACACGTAAAGGTAGGTCCTTGCACCTAAAAATATTGCCTTATGTTAATTTGCAGCTCGCCTGCTTTCCGTCACTGTGGCAGTAAATAATTATCGATCGCACGCCAAAATTCGCGCCCTTTAGTGTCATTTAAAACAAGCAAAATTCAATTATTTTTTTTAATTTGAATGTGCATGGACGTTGGATTGTTCGAAAAAGAAAGTTCTCAAGAAAGACGCTACTCTCCATTTCTAGCAATAGAAACATTAAGATATTTCATTTAAACACATTAAGATTGGCTCCTCCCGATACGACTATATAAGCTAACAGGAACAGTATATTTTCGTTTATAATCAGAGTTTAATAAAATGCCAAAATTGACA
Source organism: Mesocestoides corti (assembly GCA_900604375.1). NCBI lineage: Eukaryota > Metazoa > Platyhelminthes > Cestoda > Cyclophyllidea > Mesocestoididae > Mesocestoides > Mesocestoides corti. The sequence goes on from UXSR01005524.1 coordinate 6,967, forward strand.
ATTTGGGGACAAAACAAATATTACAGATTCCTAGATCGAGTCCCTCGTTTTTGGTTTTGATCAAAAATGCATCGTCTTTCCAGGTAACGCTCATGTCGGTAAACATAATTTTAAATTTAATAGGAAGAATTAATTATTATCGTTTTTTGTCTCTCCGTATGCAAACCATTCATATATGCTACTAATGACCAAATAGGTAGACACCGGATTTGCTTAATTGTATGGCCTTGGTAGTGATATTGACTATGCACACCACACCAACATTTCTGCCTGAAAATCGCATTTTTCATGTATTTGAGCACCTGGAAGGCCTCCTCAATATGCATACCCGATAACCTGCTCTGGAGATCCGATTCCGCCATCAGAACTTGCTCAGAGAGAAGCCCACTCCAGCCGGAGCCGTAGAAGGTTTGGCAACCAATCACCACCACCTCCTCCACCTCCCGAGGCTCCCACGATGTCCTCTACACCAGTATCTACTAGTACACCTGCTCCTGACCCACCTGATCCTAGCACAGCTGATCCTAGCACACCTGATCCTAGCACAGCTGATCCTAGCACAGCTGATCCTAGCACAGCTGATCCTATCACAGCTGATCCTAGCACACCTGGTCCTAGCACAGCTGATCCTAGCCCATCTGGTCCAAGCACATCTGCTCCTAGCAAGAAGCCTTCGTTCTTCATTGAATCCTTACTGGCCGGTGAAATATGAAATGCACCCAAGTTAAGGAATGTATGTGACTTCCCTTTTTTACTCCCAATTCTAGCATCTTATGATTTCGTAGGGAACATAAAGGAGCAATTTTAGAATAAAATGACTTCATTTTGGTTTCAGGACTTGTAAAATTTGCTTCAATTTGGTCGGAAACCTTACATTTGCAACGCTCTTAGCCTAGAAGCAACCGATTTCACCGGAATACGCATCTAAGACGGCACGACTAGATGTACGGCAGCAGGTGTAGTGTCTTGAAATTTGCCAGAATGTGGCTTCCGGTGGCATTCGGTAATTGTTAATTTATCCACAACGGGTAACTGATATGGTAAAACACTCCACTTAAGCCACCTAATCCGGCTTTTGTGTTGGTGGTGAAGGGGAAATTTATCAAAATTTAATTACCCAGTTGACACGACGTTCGCCAACACCCACCACACACTACGTGCGTTCGCTCTGCTTTTAAACTCATTTATATGCAAATTTTAGCAAAAATGAGCACACAGAAAAGCCGCAGGAATGTTAAAATTACGCCCTGATCACTTGTCGCCTGTTACCGTGTGATTGGTCATTTAATTAAAGCTATAACCGGCCGATTAGGAAAATTGGCCAAATTGCGCAATTTTAGACCCCAAAAACTAGCTTTTATGAAACGTTACGTTGATGCTTCATGTCGTGGTTAGAAAAAAAATGAAATCTAGCGTAGGTTAAAATTTATACAAGGTGAATTCCACAACTAAAAAATTAACCACACTAACGTGAAGTTATGACCTCAATTTTAACTTTCATGGGACGCATATTTTGATGCCGAAAGCATTCAGAAAAAAAACTATCTTTTACTGGTTCTTCTTTATGATATAAACATAAGAATGCATTGTATTTTTTTTTAAAATTCTCCAGCTGTTGTATTCGGTTACAAGACTGACTAAGGTTCAAGTATGTCAGTCCATTGAAATTATTTAATATTCTTTTTATTAAAATTTGGATTTTTGCAGCTGTCTGAGTGCATTCTGAGTACATCTTGTTGTGTTTCCTCGAAGCTAGATAACTTGAGGTTTAAATATTATGCAAAATGACTAAGTAGTTGATCAATAGTCGATAATTAGTTAATCAACCGTCGGTAATCCGGTCTCCCCATTTTCCGACACCCTGGCCCCTAGTCGCAGCATGCCGTCAGCTGAGACAAAGCTCAACTCCCAACTCAATGGCGCGAGCGAGCATCCGGGATTATCACTACGTGTGTGACAACATTCACTCAGGTCTCGGTGTTAGCGTCCTTATGACTCATGTTGTTTCACACCTCGGAGCAATAAATGCACACGCTCATAGGCCACACGACACAAACACACGGACACACGCCGATAACACCCTTTGCCACCCTAATACTTGGCAGGTACTTAGTGTAATTTTGTGGTTAAACAGAGGCGGATTGTGGAAAAACGAGAGTTAAGTAATTTTCATGATTAGGCTCTTAATTTATTTTTTTAAATGATTCCTCGCGAAAAAACGTACCTATTTCAAATACGCAATGAATTGCCAGGCGTATAACTGCAGTGAAAGATATATATACTACAACTTTGACCATTTTGTGGTAAATATACTATGCAATGTGAGGTCAATTTAACGTGAGTATTTTCTAAAAAAACGCTAAAGGCATAGGGACAAATTCTTAAGTGCGTAACAGCAAAAACAGCGGATAGACGATCCATCACATTAAAAATGGAAAACGTGACGTTTCGATATTCCTTTAGTTAAAATTTATGGGTGAGATTAAATTTGCAAAAATGTAAAAAACAAAAAGCAGCACAAAATAAAAACGTTTTAGAAATATGTAAGAATCTCATTATAAAAAACAAATGATCAACACAAAAATTAATTCAAATGACAATAAGGAGTAATCATTTCTGAAAGTAGAGATAAAGAGTTAAAAAATTTCAACGACAGCTGTAAACTCAGCCGGAAAATCTGCGAAATGTACAATTCTGGAAAAAAACATTCAAGTCCATTAAAAAACCACCACATTACATTACATTCCTTCGATATACTGCATCTTAGATAACAAAAAAAGCATGCTGTGGCAAACAAATCAACTGTGTTTAATATCAACTGTATATAAATCAATTATATGAGGTCAAGCTGAGTTCCACTATCACGTTTTGCTTTATCGCAGCCATTTTCATACAACGTCCTCATTGTCTAACATCAACTCTTTTGACACCTCATGCATGTGTGATTGAATGAATGTACCCATACGTGCGAATTCACACATGACTGGGCGCGGGGACGCCATCCCATTTAAACCAATCAGATGTTGTCATATTAAGCTTAACTTACACATTGTGCTTCATAGAGGATATTTTACATAACTCTTACCTGCATGAGATGCAGGTATTTACTGTTATTTTTTGCGTCTAGACGCTATTTTAGGTTTATGTACTACGTAGATGTAAAAGTGGCCTAAATTAATTTGTAAAATTGATTCTTTGTATTACTTTCCTTAGACATGTTTTAAACATCCAACATGTTTCTCAAGGTCAGTGCAGTGAGTTTGAATCAACAATAATATTCTCTTCAAGTAATCTAAATTAAATTTAGTGGCACATAGAAATCCAAAATTCAAAAATTGTTTTTGAGTAAGGCTAAACATATGCTCGTGATTTTGGGGATTAAAATAACGACTTCTTAGGCTTGTTAAGGAAAATTTAAAATGTAATCATATTGACAAAACAGAGCCTATTTGTTTTGTTATGTCGACATAGTTGGGAAAACCAAATTTCTGATATATTGTTTTCGTCTTGTTTAATGATGATGTATCTGCATTCGGTAAGGTATACTAATCTCTGGGTAAAGTGGTCTTTTACATATTCATCTAAATAGGTTACGTTTTTGTAAGAAATATATTTTGCTAATCCCATCAAAACTAAAGGGCTATATGTTAAAAGGGTTGAAGTATAAACTATCTAAAATGCGCAATAACACATCTTGAAAAATTTCGCGAAAATATCGCCTTTAAACAACCCGCACATAAACGCTATTTGCTTTAAGGCATGAGTTTTCCTTCCTTCACAAATAAATTAGCATCATTTTATAATTAGTATAACATTTCTAGAACTTATTTTCGTAAATACCGAATTAAAAATATCAAATATGAAACCTAAAAAAAATTAACCAAAAAATGCCAATGTCGTTTTCAATTCCTAAGCCAACAAATTATATTTGGTGTGTATATTTACGCGCTAAGATTATGAAATTTGCCAAATAAAAGACAGTTTTAATTGCTAACTTGGTTCTTAAACAATATTGCTTACAACCTTGAAGCTCATGCCAGCAAGGTTTGCATTCGAAAAAATATTCTCATGCCTCATAAATTGAATATTTATTTTTGTTATTTTCATTTGGATGATGCAGCTTTTTTGCATAAAAAACTCCAATTTCGGCGTTTTTTAATTTAAAAAATTCAAAAATTGTTTCTTTATTTTCAGTAAAGTGTATAATTGTGTTTTGTACCTCGGTGGCAAAATTGATAGCAATTTTTTGTTTTATTGTGCATCATCACAATGGCCCCATGGGCTTTGGCCAATCATTAGCTCATGATTGTTTCGACCCAATCAGTGCTTTGCAGATTTGTTTCAGGAACCAATGAATGCTCGCATAGGTAGCTGCTCTGTCCGCTTACTTCGTGATTTCGGCGGTAGATTTTCCGTGGGTTGTCGCCATTTTGTCAGAAGCATGGGTGTTGAGGTCGAAGTGATCAAACCGGGCGATGGTACGAACTATCCCAAGAAAGGCCAAACAGTTAAGGTTCACTACACTGGGACCCTGACCAATGGTACGAAATTTGACTCTTCACGAGATCGCGGCCAGCCTTTCTCCTTCAAACTTGGTGTTGGACAGGTAAATTTTCTCTCCGCTAATACTTCGTTAGGTCATCAAAGGTTGGGACGAGGGCGTCGCGAAAATGAGTGTCGGTGAAAGGTCGAAGCTCACAATCAGCCCCGACTACGGCTATGGCAGTAAAGGTGTTCCCAATGTCATTCCCCCTAACTCCACACTCATTTTCGACGTGGAGCTTATCTCTTTTAATTAGCTGCCTCTTTAACACTTTTTAAATGTTATAATGCTAATAATTCTAAGGTTGAGTTTACACTTCTGTTGTTGGCCGTGTGGTTGGGCTTTTGCTGGGAATTCATTTCCCCAGTTGTCGATGTCACCTGGGTTTATTTGCGTCGTTGGCAGTCTGTCAAGGGTACAAATTTTGCCTAGTTCTGTGAGGTGTAACTTTCGCATACGTCGAAATTCCTGACCCCGCTTTTCGTCTGGCAGGACTTTGGTGACAAACCGAGTACCATTCTCGTTCTTGCGCCTAGAGACTGCTCACTGCCATCAAGCTTTGGTTATGCAGTTGGATACCGTCGTTATTGTGGGGCTTCAGTGTACATTAGTCGTCTTGGTTACAGAGTTGGTGCGGACGTACACGCGTCTCGGAAACTCCGGTATTCGGATATGCTTGTAAAGACGAGTGAGGAGGTTTCACGTGCGTGAACACTTTTTAGGGTTGTGGTCCGGGCCGTTCTTCACCGGTATTGCGTGCACAGACGGTGGACCGCGCGTTCTATTCAATCGTTTGGGTGGGGAGAGTGATATTTAACAAGAGTATCCGGTGTCCCGCTTATACGAGTTTAATTTCGAAGCGCGTCTCTGGATGTTGTCGGTGCGTCGATTTCGGCTATCCTGCAGCGATTGTAGCTTGCGTAAACTATCCCAACAATGAATAAAACGGTGATAAACCCGGCCATGTTCCTCATTTTATGGTTTGGGGCTTTCGTTTTGGACTATTCGCTGGTCTGGTCGCTCTTGGTAGGACGTAATGCCCCCTCATCTCTCGGAGTCCAGCTTTACCCTTAACTACCAGCTTACTCAAAACATTTGAGTAACTACATTTTACTACCTGCCATAATTTTGGCGGTTCCTGTAATAACAAACGTAAGCGTTGACATCACTGTTGATCGACTGTGCTGTAGTCAAAGTACCATGTCTTTGTGTTATCGGAGAATCAGACCATTGCCACTCTTCGATCATCAATGTGAAGCAGGAAGTGGCACTCGCTTCAATTTTTAAGATTAAAAAATTTTAGCTGTCCTACATGCATGAGTTAGTATGTACAAATGTGTTTTTCTGTACTGACCGCTGCCAGGTCCAAACACATAAATGTAAAATATTTGTGCGCCTTTTCTGTGACTGTGGGATATGGAAGGAGGGAGTATGTAGAAGCTCATTGTTGCTGTGATTGATCCGTTGAGGGCAGGTAATTCCGTAGCCAATCGATCGGCGACAAACTCACACACCCAGCCACGTGGCCCCGCGGCGCAGCATTGAACGCGCGCGCCTGACCACTCAGGTGACCTTGAAGGAAGCCACCCTCGTGCGGATTGGCTGCCAGGGGCTTCGTGAAGAGCATCGTTGAGTGGGTTTGCACTCGACTCCCGTAAAACACACCCAACTCCAAATTCGGGTAGTACATTTCTATTTGCTGCAACGTTGAAAAGCACAATTTTTTACAGTTCTGTAGCATGTAACAGTTTCAAAAATGTAAGTCATTTGTCCAAGTTCGCTTTTAAAAAACAAACGTAAAGAGCCGTATTAATCTCGCCGACAGACAACTTGCACCGCATCGGGTTTCCACTAATGACCTAAAACCGTGTTCCCGAAAAAAAAACTTGTTTTTTCTGCGGTGCGTGAGGAGTTTGGCTTTTGAAATATCGCGCGTCATTTCAGTGGGTCATTTGCTTTCCTACCGTGCCGCTATCTTGCAAGTGCTGGCTTGGAAGTCACTTGGCAATTCATTCACTATTAAGCTAACTACCAGCACACATTTTTATCCGTTTCTACGAAATTATTGGCGCCGACTTTACTAACGAAGCTGCAAACGAATACCACGCAAACACAAGTTAGTAGAAGGCTTAATTTGCGCAATTGTCGGTTTTCGTTACCCCTTTGAACTACTGCCCCTTTGTTGTCATGTGGTCTGGATTGGTTGTCTTGCCAAAATAGCCCACCTTTTCAATATCGCCTATGAGCAAGTGCGAAAGCGGCAAACTCTCGATTGCGAAGGTCAGTAGATCTTCGACGCCGTACAAGTCATAGTGTCCCAGTCTGATGGCGTAGTGGCGTCCGTAGAAGAAGCTGGACAGTGGCCAGTCGTTCGCCTCCTTGTTGTGTTCGCCGGAATCTGCTGGTTCTGCCTGCTCATCGTGAACTGCGATGGACTGTCGAGTCGCACTGAGGAGAACTAGGTTGGCGAAGTCGTTGGGACGTGCTTTGAGACCATCCAGTAGAATCCCACCAAAATTCTGATCCACCACCGCGAATACCAACGAGGCCTGACATCCACTGAGGTCGTCCAGCATCTCCGCCACACTGTACCGCTCAGTTCGACTCGTCTACAAATCGTCAGACACGAGAGAGCTTCGCGTGAGCTGTTAAGCCTTGATCATATTCAGGAATCAGCCATAGGCTTGAAATAGAACCTTAGCTCGTTAGTGCAAAGCGTGTACCCACACATACTTTGTGGTCGGCATGATTAATGTGTCGATCATTGGCATCTTCTGGTCAAACAGAGGCACGCACATACACAGGAATAGATCCGTGCATTCTGCCATGTGTCGAAACGTTGCTAGCCAAGTCGTTTTTAGTAGCATGTCCTTTTTCCTAAGCGTAATTTACGTCATCAAGGACGCCAGTACTCGTTCTGGCAAACGCCAACGGAGGAATTTGATGTATTGCATTAATGACTACTTTCACGTGCGCGGGCGTGTGTGTAGATGGGCTGTTACTTAATTCACAGGTAATGGGCCTTGTTGCACCGTCCTTAATGTGTTTTTTTTTTCTTAAAGTCCAACCACCGGAGTGCCAATCGCCTTGAAAATGAGTTATCCAATCAAATCTGTGCGGGGCCTTAGTCGTTTGGTAAATCATTGGAAAGAGTTAATCAACCGACTAGGTTGTTAACATCATCGCATCAGTCAAATTTCAGCCTTTCTACAATCCACATCGCTTCAATCTGTCCTGAAATCTGACCACTCAAGGTCACAAACACTTCGTTTTAATGAAGTCGACCCAGAAAAGTTCCGGAAGACGAAGGTCATTGTTTCGATATCTATGACGTAACATTATTAGACAACATACAGACTGATGTCGGCAGTAAATCAGTTAACTCGGCCTCTATACTACTTAAAAAGAAATAAATATCACTGCGACTTACGAAGTTGTCATTGGCAATTAACATGTCGCCATTTGGGAGTACAAAGTTGTTGAGGTACAGGAAGAGAGTTGAGACGCATCGCGGAGTGTGGCACAATTTATGCACCTTTTCACGAAATGCCGTCTTGATTGACGCGTTGTGTGCCTCTTCTGTAACAATAATATGCCGCTAGATTTTTTTGGGTTGACCTTGCATCGATTAATTTAAACAACGAGAAATTGATTATCCATGACAAATTCACTATCTGTTGGTGTAGATGCTTACAAGTACTGCACAAATTATAAAGCAAGTAAAAGGCTGTTTTATTTTACCTTTTTTCTTCGCGGGAAATTCGAAATAATTGTAGAGTGTGCGCGGTGTTTCCTCCGGCGGGAATACAGAAAGAAATCCGGAGCCGAAACCAAGAGATTTTAACTTCTCAACCATACTTTGTCTCTGCGTGCTAGAGTGCAGTCGACCGTTTGGCGTACTGACCAATAGGAGTGCGTGGTCGCACCGATCGTAAGGTGAGCAGAGAGTGTCGCCGTCGGTAGGCAGTGGACGCTGATTGGTGGATGGGGCGGTAGGAGGTCGAATGGGGCGTTGTGGCAGGAACGAGGTGCTGACGTCGCGGCGATGAAGGGGATTGATCCATTGCGGATCCTGACCCCAAGCTAGACTCTCATACGGGTACTGGGAGAGGAGCACGCGTCTACGGTGCAATCCTGAAGGCACGAAGATTTCTGTCAGACTCATGTTTGTCTCTAACGTCGTAAAATGGAGTTATTAACTTTAAGTTATGAGTCAACTTGAGTGATATTCTACACTTGTCTGGTCTCGTCTTACGTTAAGGTTCGTCATAGTTTGCGGCTTTCGAAGGCTAATTTTTCATCTTGCGTAAATCCTGAAATTTAATCTTAGTTCTAGGGACATCGATGGCAGTAGTGTCAAATGACTTAGCGACGAATCGAAATCAAGGTCGATTTTTTCGTCTACTTTTGAATAGACGAAGTATTGACTGGGGAGAAAGAGGCAGGCAAAGCCCTGAGTCATGAGTCTGCAACTCTCTACAGGTTACTACCGCTGTTTAAACGAAGTTATTCAACAGAGGTGACATAGTCATTGATCACAATTATTTTCCACGGCTTTACACGTTCCTGTGGTTAGCTAAGAGGCTTAGACGCAAACTTCATTCACACCAAATGTGCAAAACGGCACTTGAGAATTGGTTCCACAATTGTTAAACGAAATCAAGCTGTTTTTCTCATAACAAGGCTGGATTTTTGTAATGAGTTGATGATTGAAACCGCCTAAATAATCTAATCGAGAGTGCGTGTCTAAATTTCCATTGCTTTGTTTAAATTCATCAACTTACGCTTCCTCCTCTGTCTCTGGCGCGGATTCGAGAGGCATGGAGCAGCGTGTGGTACGCATTGCAGAAGGTTACTGGCCTGCGCCGTGGGATCTTGTGAAGTAACTATCGGCAGGAATTGATATTCACATTCACCCCTGCCCACTTTCGACTTGAGGTCTTCTTGTCGCTGGCCAGCAGACAGGAATACGTGCGGACAACCAGGTTTCACCTCTTGATGAATGCACTCGTTCCCTGTTCAAGACAAAAAGTGACCACTCACAATCGTGGACGAATGCTCTTTCGAGAGGCTAGCGATCTCTGCTACAGTCTGCACAATACTCTAAAACCAACGAAGTCTAGTACTAGTACCTTTGACACAATGCTCTTCCCTTGGGCGCAACATTGATTGTGACTGTCTAACTACCAAGAACTTAAAGATATTCCCAGCGTCTGCCAGACATGGTAAGTGCGTAAGTCTAACTATCCACTGTTTCTCAGCAGAAAGAAAGTTTGGCCATTTTGCAAAACTTCAAGGCAAATCGGACTACACAGACATGATAATTAGATTAGTGGGCGGGCGATTGGTTTCTAGCAGTTGGTATAGCCGTAGCTGGTCTCGTGGTTTTTGCTGCGTTTGTGCCAAATTACCGTGTCTGTCTGGTCGCCTACTTACTACTCTAACCAGTCAATTTTAGTTAGAATCCATGCTGACATTGTGCTCTCGTAGATGGAACTTTTAAAGCTGTTTTTTCGGGTCTCCTAAAGTGCTCGTCTGTCCACATCTTAATGCTAACTTTCATTGGCTCAGCTTTCTATTTCATCAGCCAATCATTTTTCCGCTATTTCACCTCTAATCTGGTAAGTGGCCACTTATCTAAAAATCCACGAATCCGATCAGGCCCACGCTGAGTGAAGTTAGATATGGATTTTTCCGAAATTCTATGATTAGCCTCGACGCCACGCTGCTTAGAAACGTTAATGCCTTCAACGTGTTCACGTCGAATAGACCTAGTCGTAGTTGCGTTTTCAACCACAAGCGTTTTAACTGACATATGGCATCAAGAGAAGCAGAGCGTTCAACAAATCAGAAAACCCGAAGTTTTGTTTAAATTGACTTTAAAAAGCTGAAATCTGTGCAATTAAAGGGAGGTGGTGTGTGGGGAAAATGACGCAATTTGATAGATGGCGTTGGTTGGACGTCTGGTAGGGACATTCTATTTCACCTATGGGTATGCACATTTAGATGCCATAAAAGTTCCATTTATGAGTCTCTGGTGTTTAAAAGGTGATTGGGGAAATGCGTGTACTGACCAATGGCGTCATGACAAGTAGCGGCACGTTTGAATTCAATTGGTGGAAAACTTACGAAAGCTCTAAAGCCAAGTGCTCAGGTATCGGACAAGTTTGAAAACTGAGATTTGCACATTCGAGCACCATATAATCAGATTAAGTATTATTTCTTGATATCTTTAGCACTGAAACAGCCCAAAGTTTAATTTCAGCTATAAGTTTTGCTGCATTATTACTTCGTAAAATCGATTGGTAGCTTTCCGCATAAACTGTTAAAAAGGTCGCGACTATGCTGACCTACCGTAAATGAGTCCGCGATTCTCCGAGCAGTGCTTAAGCATTTGCTGTCGGCTTCCGTTCAGATTGACAACTCGGAAAATGAAGAGAGGATGACCAAATGCTCGATCGGACAGAGGGTCAAGTACCAGAACCCCAACTAGCTCCTTGCCCGCAGTCACTGTGGCATTCTCACCAGGGTGGTGGACTACTAGTCCGTGAGAATCCTTTCTTGCCGAGGCCACGTACGCGACGAACCTGGACGCCGGTGAAATCAGCATTTTTGTGCACTCCTTGGAGTTGATGCTGACTAGACTAGTGCAGTCGAGGCGTCGGATGAGTGCCAATCCAGCTTGGATCCACTGGTTCTCGTTGACTTCCTCGTCGTAGAAGCCACCCCCGACGGGGAGGCCGGAGGCGCAGGAGATGAGGATGATCAGAGTGTTCGTGAGGCTGGGCAATGCCATGCTGCTTTCTTTGGTGCTTTACACTCGGCCCCACTGACCTTATATTGGCTCCGCGTGCGTGCGTGTGTGTGCGCGCCTGCGTGTGTGCGCACGTGCGTCCGTGCACAACGGGCAAGCACTCTGGGGCCCAATAACCTCGCGGCCATCTTGGACGTCCAAAACACTATTCATGTGACCCCCCGGGAGGCTTTCAAGCTGCCGCATGTTCGAAAACCTGTTTACTAGGAGCGCGATAACTCCTTCTATCCAAAGCTCCGATGATGTTTATCCCATAACCTGTCGTGGGCAGCAAACTTTCTGTAACTTGATCAGCCTACTTTTGGGGAAACCAAAAACTGTACTGTTTCTAGGCTGCCATCTTTAAAAAATGTTTCACTTTTCAAATGGCATAAGGCTCTAGGTTTTCGTTAGCATTCTTGTAAAATGATGCCGACGTCGTCATGGTGTAATATTTGACCTCGTCATTGGAATCATTTCACCCAATATGGAAGCTCCTCAATGACCTGAAAAGGTGACCGTCCAATTGAACAGACCACTTCAAACCACACTTCAGGTTTATCGTGAACAATTCTACGTCTGTGAAGTTTGCATGTTCATGCTGACGAATGTCAACACTACGGATAAACTGCCTTCGACATCTGTTTAGAAAAGTCGTTTAGTTAAGCAAGATATGAGCTTATTTGAAGTCAGCACTTGAGATTCCATTGAGATTTTAACCCAACTTTCAACAAAGCAATGTCTGCGGTTGCTGCATTGTTAATATTCACCTCGTTCGGACATGGTTTGCGTGATTGGACCCACCCATTATTTCTAGTGACTATTTGTCACCGAACTGGATCGCTTTCCGATTTAAACAAAAGTGTACTGAGGTAGCAGTTGCTCAATAAATCGCCTTGTCAACGGAATTTTAAGATAGTCCAGCATTCCATCATCTCATTCGAAGGATAATGAAAATCTACGCTCGTCTTTTTCATTTTAGATGCGGTTAATCATAGACCATATCATTTCAAAATTCGTGGCTATTTGTTGATCGGTTTGTTTGAAATTAGTTGCAATTTAGCCAACGGAAATACCTCGAGGCTTCCAGGTCGTGATCAGCATTCTTGATTCAGTGGTAACTGTGACATTATTACTGTGTCGAAGGATCCCGTTGTAAACAGTCTTTCTTCCAAAAACCAGTTATCAAATTGGTGTTTCTTAATGAGTATTTTAATGACATTACTGGTGGCATTAATCGTTATATTTAAGACGCATTCCTGAAAACTGGTATACTAAACGAAAAGAGGGGTTACCGAACACCGATCCTAGGGTTATATTTTTTTCAGAATTAGTGAACAACTAAGCCACTGCTCGAAAATCTGCCCATGGTGAACAGAAGCTTTTATTCAAGCTTTCAGATATTCATTGTGTAGACTGTACGTTTTTTGGCTTAAATGAGTATAAAAAATCAATATATTGATTTGCACTGAGCCACCATTTCGTGTCGCGCGGACTTCGAGCGGATGTCAAGGTACATATTCTAATTATTGTGGTTTAAACAAAAGCCTGTTGCTGGAAACGCGGGCTCTTAGGATTTTAAACATTTAATTTTTAAGCAGTACAGATCCTATTTATTTTATACATAAGTTATGCTGCATTCAAGTAAAGTTCCACGTGCAAACCAAACAAGAAAACTTCATTAGTTGCTTCTGCCACAAGAGCTGGCATCAGAATATCTCCGTTTACTAAGGAAACTTCTACATTTTGGCGATGTCTATAGAATGGAAACGGGGTTAGAATCATTCAGTACAAGGTTACAAATGGGGCCAATATTACTGTCAAATGTCAAGACGTTATTCCTAGACGTCATCAATGTGACGGCACATTGAATAGTTTCCGACAGGACTAGTTTTAGATCTCGACTTTGTAGAATTCATCAAACAACTGGGAATCAGACATCTGTTAGGAAGTTAGACAAAAAGTAGTGAATGTCTAAAAAGGTTTTTTTCCCGTAAAAACTGGCTTGTTCACACCCAACTTCACATTCCTTCACATTAGCATCCAGACGCAAAAAATCCGTCTAGGTAGGTGTAGGCCCGATGACAGAAATAGGCGTTACCCCGACCAACAGCACCAGTCCCCTTCGTGTCCTCTGTTAGCCTTTAGAGAGAAAAAAAAGCCAGTTGCAATTGGCTGCTTGCAGTTTTGTGTCCTCTAATGAGAGTAGACTTCAAAGGCTTGATACGAGGGTTGTGTCGCGTCTTAATACTAACAGACAATTAGGCCAATCAAACGGCACATATACAGGCTCCGTACTCCTATTGCTGCTGTTGGAATAGCAGAAATAACTCGGCGCTAAGATCAAAGCATGCCCAAGGCCCCACCCTGTGGGCTGGATCAGCAAAATTTGAATTCCAGGAATCTCGTGTGGGTAGACTTCAAAGCATTCCTTCAATTTTCTAATTTTGGCATCCTTGAAGCATCCTTCCTTTTTTCTTCCTCCAGAGCAATTACCGATGGCCTTCAGCCATCATGAATTGCGCGTTTTTCGTCACCAAATACCTCTTTTTTCATTTTAATCTACCAAATTCTGGCGCAAAACATGCATTTTGTGCTGATGCTAGGTTTGTTGTGTGAACCACTTAGGGACAAATCGATGAAAAAAATCGATTTCAAACTAAGCATGCATTTTCCACATCGGTGACTTCGTGTACACTTCGAAGTGCGGGCACTATTTATCGTAATTTAAACAAAAAAGTTTTTTTATCTAATTCAACAAATTTCTGTGTGATTATGGGGTATTTGAGCAAGAGGTGCTGGTAATTTTTAGGGACACTTGCTAAACAAATAAACAAAAGGTTTGGCAAATATTTTGCATCTTTTTAACAATGCATTCAAAACATCAGGTGTGCTAAACACTGACCAGAGGGCGACCACGCAACAATGCTCTCTGTCTACCAGTTGAGCATTTCCGATTACGCGACCAATCAGCTATTTTCGACAGCAATCATGATCCTTGTAATGAAAAGAAAATTGTGAAAATGCACTAAATTCCACTTGCATTCTGGTGCCATTCCAAAGAATGTCTCGCTCCGATTTTATTGGGTCTGTTCTGAGATTTTATGATTCGTTTATGCACCAATGACTCTCAACTCGAAAATTAAGCCATGGAATGCACAAAGTTATGGCCTTTGTAACTACTTCAACCAGAACTAGTAAAACAGTTGTTAACAACGCAACACTTTTGACGTCTAACCCCAATGCTATTTCGAAATCTGTGCCTCAGTAATTTGTGTTTTCATTGATGCTGCCGAGGAAAGAACTCGTCAATTTGCGAACTGAGTTTGATCAATTTCACACAAGGGCTACCTCTACTGAACTGCCCTTGTATCGATCAACCAGCTTATGGTCCGCGGTGGGACTCGAACCCAAGTCGGTCAATTCAGTTTATAGCGGCTCGTTTACCTACTCCAAATCAACTTGATAAAGACATGATTCTAATCACATATTTAACCGCCTATTTCACCAGAATCTAGGGGTAATTCTTGTGCCCCAGTGGGGTCACAAGTTGTGATTAGGTAAGCGTGCCTTATATTAGGGTAACTTTCACGCATTTTTCCTTTTCAGGGAAAACACGTTTATTATTAGGTAATGAGGAATGAAGAGGGGTAGTTGCTGGTGCTGCCTGGTGGGTGTGTGTGGGTGTTTGGGGTGGGTGGTAGAAGGGCCAAATGGATATGACCCGGATTCCCAAACCGCCTCCTTTGATGTGGCACAGGGCGGTGTCTTTGATCTTGCCTAGAGTCGGCACATGGACGGCCTTGCATGGGGTGTGTGTGTGTGTGTTTGTGTGTTCACCCAGCATCACCCCTGCGTGGTTGTACTTGCGTCTTAAAATCAAATTCACTAGCAGTCTGGACACACATCCCTGGTTGTCTGGTAGACACCAGAAAAACCTAGCTGGCCGTAATTCCTTGGTCTGCTTCCAAAAATTAATCCTGAGCCTACCCCTCTACCTGCCTTCGTTTGGTCTAGTGCGATGTCGACGCCGACAACGATCATAGTTGGTGTAATCGGTGTTTGAAAGCATCTGGATGGTCGGCAGTTTGCCTTTGATCAGGCCGTCTTGCTCGATTTATTATGTTGACAAACATCACGAGGATGGAGTCGAAGGGGGTGCCTAAGCCCTGACTGTGGTAAGTGATCGAAGTGGAGAAGGAGGAGAAGGACATAGAGGTGCAGGGAGCGGTAGTGGTACTCTGGTTACCGCGGCAGACTCATCAGCTACCTGCGGACACACTGTGACGAGTGCAATTGCGTGCACGCTTGCCCTCGTGGTGCGTGCGTGTGTGCATCCGTGTGTGAACAATTGGGTTAATGAGAGATATCCTGACTTCAAAGTGCCGCGCCGAATTCACGGAAGTTTCGTGACCCCTGAAGACAGTTCCAGTGTCGGATTCAGGGGTTCTCTTTAAATTATCACGTCCGGTAGGTGATTGCGAGCTTGATCACGCGACCTGGTGGCCAGGAACCAAAAAACGGATTGTTTTCAATTAATGATCCCTGTTATAAGATTTCACCTAACTCTCTTAAATGTTGTTCACCAGAAAGCCAAAAACTGCCCCCACACAACTTGCTCATTTCAACTAACTTATTCTCATTCTACTGCCCAACTTTAAAAAGAGGTTTGAGGTGCACGCCAACGTATTTTTCACAAACAGACCTGCGGATGGTGCATTTTACTGTTATTAGTTTAATCTTCCAACACATTAAAGAAGCTAGACAGTTGGTTAATCTTGAAGTTATATCATGCGTCGCTAGTATCTGCCGCATTTTTCATGATTCGAGTTACTAATTTTGAAACTAGGCGCAGGGCGTAATGCCAACCAGAACAGTGTTAAATAAATACATCAGTTCAAAAGTTATGTGATTATGAATGCAATTTTAAACAAATTAAATCTATCCAATGAACTAATCGGAAGGCGGTAAGTTTATCGTAATACGATCGATTACTTTATGCCTAATTAGGAGAGCAGTTGTTGAAGGTCACAATTCAAACAAACCTCGACTTTGGTCAAAGCGTGCTTAAATCCAGGCAAAAAGCTGTCGTAGACTGAATTGGGGAGAGATGATGTAATTTTTTGTACAAAGTGAAATAAAACATTTTGTGCGCCTAAAAATGAGAGAGTCGGTTGACTTCAAAGAGCACAGCGGCCATCTGCAATCTATCTGGCCAAGTTTCACGATATATCGAAGGCGTGAGGTGGAAAAAAGGTACCATCCTTTAACTAGAAAGCATTTTTGACCCTACTATGATTCTGGGTGTAAAAAGAAGCTCGTAAGGGTTTCAAATTACTAGCTTCTTCCAAAATTCAAAACTGAGATTAGATTTTCCAATTTCAAGCATACATTGGACACCCTCACCTAATTCTGGACAGTCAGCAGATAAAATTACGCCTTTGGACATGGTGAACATAACAATATTTTAATACGCTGGATATAAAATTTGGATCACGTAGTCAGTTAATCTAGCCTACATTAGTGAAAATCAATAACTTTATGACCAATGAGAACGACGCTAGTTAGTATCGATCTCCAATATTAGCAGGCGGCAGTGGATGAACCACACTAACGATAATGTCTATTAAGTTCTTAATGCAGCCAGTCTTTCCCGAGTAATATCTTCACGAATTAACCCTGATTATTAAATCGAGGTTTCGCCTTAGTGGGCTTTCCTTTGCGACCCAGTCTCTCAAATTTTTTTCTGAAATTCAACAACTGAATTGTTTTATTCGATTTTTACTTTCCCAAAGACAAAAGTTTTTGCTGTTTATTCTGTTTTATCTGTATTTTTTACCAAAGATGAACCCACCAATGAATACACTTTTCGTACACGAGCTACTCTCTGGAACCAATGAAAAAACAATATCCTCGTAATTACCCGCGTGGGAAGATTAGATTACCAACGAAATATAACCCGTGTTGTTGAGACATTAGGCAATATTTGTTGTTTTTTTTCGTGGTTGAGATCAAAATTTGGGGTTAACTAGGCTTCCTGGCTAAATACTTGAGTTGCTAAAACTTACATAACTTTTGAATCGCGTGTTTGGGCGTCTCTACGTCCGACAGGAGTTTCGTAAGAACGCATTCGTCTTTACAGACAGAGTATTGGAAAAATTAATGGGTTTGTGTTGAAGCCGATTTGTTCTTCAACGAACAAAACCCTCCTACACTTTTTTTTCACGAATTCGCGAATGTCGGGCCATCTTCAAACAAATTTCCCGAATCTTGCATGATTTCTAAGGGCCTCTCCTAATTACCAATTACGAACTTCTAACGACCCTATGTTTTTTCGTAATTACACAAGAAACACAGATTACAGGTTTTCGCCAAATGCTTATCTCTTTTGCCCAGTTACTAGGTGGATAAGTTTTTCGGCCAAAATCAACACGAAAAGGCCAAAACCGTGGTAAAAACGTTGAACACTTTAAATCTAAATGTGTAAAACAGAAAGGAGAATTAGTCCTTTTCATTTGTAGCCGTAAAAATCGATAAACGCCCTGGGAACTGGACCAGCATTTCACGGCTAGAGGGTTCGTGGAGTGGATTTCAGAGATAAGGCAATAGTGCGATTTGTACGCAGAATTCAAAAATCGCATGTTTTGTGCAGATGGACTATAGACATTGTGGTCCTTCTGACGAGATTTCATACATTCCCGACACCTCTTCTAATCCCTTTTACAGTCTGATAGTGATCGGTGGGATCAGTGAAAGCCAAGACGAGAAATTTCGACGACGTGACGGCAAACCATGCGCCAGTTTACAAACCTAATGCTTCACGCGCATTTTGACGGATGTTTGCCACACCAAATGGTCATTCAAACAGGTTTACGGGTGGGTTTTGCAACCGCAAAAGGGTACTGCACCATGGAATGCTTTAGGTAAAAGTCCAAACAGCACAGCCACGGAGAAATTTCCTGCGCACACCTGTTCCTGCCTTGGGGTTTCTAGTCGGAAGAATTTTAGCTTTCAAGTGTGGATAGGTGTGGGTGTGTTTGTGCGTGTGAAGTGTGCACAGGTGGTGTGCCTCCCACGGCTTCGCATCCCATCGTTGTGTTTGATCGTGTCGAACGCGGTTTCGTGTCAATTTTGACAGCTCCTCGATGCCTGACAGGGTGAAGACCGCGTAGCGTGCCAGATCGTGCGTAAAACGGGCAAGCCAGTGTGCACGTTTAAAGCCCGCGCCTTCGTTTCTCACAAAGAGAAGCCAAAGTGTAGCATATTTTGTGCAAAAAAGACCTTAACAAACGCGTTGTCGTCTATTACCATGTTAGCTGTCCATGTGTAGTTACCCAGTAGAGACTTAGTCCCATTAACGACGAGATATTTGCCCCAAAATTCACGGTGATGTGGTAACTGAAAGCGGGGAATTAGCGAGGTCAGTTCCCAAGACGCAGGGACTGATTCTTCACAAATGTGACCCCTCATCGATATCCTTTGTGGTGGAGAGAACATTGGCTGCTAAGGAGACACACGTGTCAGCCGAAAACTGTTCTTCCCTCTCGTTTGGGTTTTCCGAGGAGTTTTCGACATGTAATTGGTGTGAAACGTTTTGATTGGCTGGCGAGTTTGCCTGGACTTCAACCTACCCACTGAGAGAGTCGAGATGTCGCAGTCGAAAAGCATCGAGAAAGCAAAACTATTACCTCTCCCGGGTGACAAGCGAAGTCATTCTTTACGGCTGAACGCATTCCAGATGGAATGCAGGTTAGTGCTTCCGTCGCCTTGGCTAAATCACTCCCCAACTCTTAAGATGGACCTGATTTTGGATATGTGGTCGTTGGAACGCTGTTCAATTGCAAAACTCCGCTGAAATTTCGAGTTAGATTTTGAAAAAAACTGGGGATAATTTGGTAATTTTAGTTATACTTATTTCGTGTAAGTAATGCTTCATCAGTCACCACTAACATCTAACAACACGAAGTTTACACTTGAATGAAACCAAACACTTGTGAAAATCACAGCACTGCCAGAATAGGCAGGGAAGACTTACGTGGTTAATGTTTCATTTCGCTGATACCAAAATCACTAAAGTAATTAAATATCAAGCAAATACGCAGTGATGCTTGGAAGGTGCATTGTAGAGCGATTTCCCACGGTTGATGGTGTTAAATGTGGGGAAAGCTACCCACCACGAAAAATTGCGAATACAGCAAGCTAGAAACCGGAACGCTGTACATTGCTTTTCGAAAGTTAAGACGACTGCGATTTACTTGATCTTAATTTGAAACCACCATGAACCAAGCACGTGTACCGGACTAATTCTTGCATGACATATTACCACTTGTTACACGGAAACTCATCGCCCATAGGAAAGCCGTGTGACTTACTCCCAAGACACCACTTAATACCCAGGGAAAAGCGCCCAGAAGTCGACTAACGTAACAAGCATCCCGGTTGGCTAGTAGTGTGGCTAGATTAAAACAGGTCCAGTGAACCGCCGGTATAAGAAAATACGGGCACAAACAGCACTGACGTTTAAGCTACCTTGTTAAAATTACTATCCACGCACTATAATTATGCGCCAGCGAACTTGATCGTATCAGGGTGAAAAAATGGCTATCTTTAACTGCACTAAATTTGGCTTTGGGTTACTCAACTGAGTTGTTCGGCAAGAGGGACACCGCCAGTCCCCATATAGACTTGTTGGCCTCGTTTATTAGGTTGCACCACAGAAAACTATTCTTACACAAGCCGTGCTCGGTGTGCGCAAAGGAATCCGTGTGGTTTGAAAAAAAGCCCAAGAAAAGCGTCTCAATAAATATTATCTTGAAAAATCATAAACCGGTGGGTAAGAGACGAGCCTATAGCCACTGTCCAACTTGGTGCGCAATCCACTAACAGCCAGAGGTATCACCGAGGTTGCTTCGACTGGCGTACTGACGCGTCCATTCGCGGGCTAAAGCAAAAGAAGGCGACTTAGTGATGACTACCTCATTCAAGGGAGATATCATATGTGAACGAGCCTATATTCACATTTGAGAACGAGCGTACACAACAAACCTTCGCATCTTGGAGAGAAGCTTTCTTATGTATACATTTTGGCTTGATGTTTCAACGCATGCTCCGATTAGGGGCCGAATGTGCTTATCGATAACATATCCATGGCTAGGAGCCTCCTTCGTCAGACGATGATGCTAACAAAAATGTGCGAGAACTATGGTTGGTAGATTCCACCTTACCCTAAGACGACACCAGAAACTAGGAGTGCTACACGGATAATCAGATTTAAAATCATTTTACACTAATCTTAAATATGGATGCTAATGCAAGGGATGAATTCCAACGAACCTGTCTGAATAGCCTGATCCTTGTTGGATTTGAAATGGCTTGCGACATCGGTTGCTAGGGGATCATCGAAATTGGGAGTACTTAGAAGGGACTGAATTGACAAGAGAACTGTTCTGATTTGAAGAGCAGGGCTCCACCTGTCTAAAATAACAGTAAAAGATTCTGAAAACCAATCTTTACAGCTGGTAAGAACAGAAAAATCTCACAACTAACATAAACGGACGAACTAACATTGAGTGCCCTCGACGAGGTGGTAATAAACTTAGAACAAAAAGCGAGTGTGCTTCGTGCGGCAAATGCACTTTAAAAGTTAGGAAACGAATAATAAAATACGGTCCTAGCGCAATAAATTCCCGATGCTTACCTTTCAGTATATCAAGACAGATACGACCAAGGTTGTCAATATTTGGATGGTAAATCTTGGTCGTAAAGAGACATTTAGGGGCAGACATTGGATAATCTTCTGGAAGGAATAATTGGAGCTTAAAAAATCCACCCTCATATGGACTGTCTTTGGGACCCTCAACGACAACATGGAAAAAGCGGGCATTAGAGTCGTCAATAGTAGTCGTGATGCCCTCTACGGGCTCCTTCATAAGCCTTTGTGTTTCCTAACAGAATTTCTTCATGAAAAGAGACAAAACTTACCTTAACAATACGTGCCGGAAGCCCACTACTCATGACGCCTCGAACAGCACAGCTGACAACACACAAAGTAAAAGCGAAACCAATCAGAGCCCGAAGTGCGCTAACTTGTCGTTTCAGTAGAGATTGAATTTTACTGAATCATTGTAGCAGATCATTTTTTTGAAGTTTAAAACAAATTTTTTTAGCATGGTCGATTGACTTCTCCAGGATCACCATATTTTTCATGTCGCCACTTGCTACAAGTTGGCTAAAGCTGGTTGTGCATAAAGATATTTACTGATTTTCAATAAACTTGGCAAGGAGACGTAGCAAAGTCTCACTCGCAACCGAAACTTGAGTGCAATGAATGCTCATTAATGGCCAATGTGGTTTGAGTTAAACTATATGATACAATTGAAAATCAGACAGCATTACGTTTTCACTGATTCAACTTAAGTAAGCCACTTTTTTCTTGTTAAATGGCACTTTAACAAATACCAAATTAATAGATTTTCGTGACTTGTAGATCAAAATAGTTTGTGCTATGAATGCGTACTCACATTTACTGATAACGTATATAATTTCTTAGTTGAAAAGCACACCGGTTTTTAAATTATGGATGCATTTTCAACTTTAATAAAAACGGATTTTAAAAGAAGAGGAATCGTTGCTATTTTAAAAATAATAGATATTCTTAAAGAAGCTAAGGACACTTGACATTTCAGACGTTTCGCAATTATGAATCAAGCAAAATTAAATCATTAATCTGAAAAAGAGCCTCTCGAAGGCAAGCGATGTCTTCTCAAGTTAAAACCTACTGATAACGTAAACGTTTGTAGTAATTTTAGATTTCGGTCTGTGATCAGGATTAAAGAAAATTTTTGTCGCTGCTGGTTGCAAAATCAACATAGCGATC
Organism: Mesocestoides corti; assembly: GCA_900604375.1. Taxonomy (NCBI): domain Eukaryota; kingdom Metazoa; phylum Platyhelminthes; class Cestoda; order Cyclophyllidea; family Mesocestoididae; genus Mesocestoides; species Mesocestoides corti. The sequence continues at coordinate 29,179 of UXSR01005524.1, forward strand.
GTTTGCAACAAGGTATAATTAAGCTGGTTAAGGCATAAATTACTTTTGGATTCATTGGACAATCACATATTTACGACTGAAGCATCTGGGAAAAGTGGATGAAACAGTATAGAAATTGATCTATAAAATTATGTTTTTCTAAATCAAAACATATAGCTTGCATCGCAGGCAGAAGATTTACCATATATGCGATAAACTCTAACCCATGAATTTATTCAAAGCCGTCAACCACCAGTCTCTTTGCTTAGCTGTGATCTGGATTTTTTGTGGAATGATGATGAATCTGGTTTAGTCAGTCTGGTACAGTAAAATATCTTAATTCTAATAAATAGCTGATGACTTCCTTAATATTTGAAAAACATTTATATTTCTAAACATGTCAATTGAATAAATTGGATGCTAATACTTGCTTGCCATTGGCTATTTTCTTACCTGTTCTTAATTTGCCTATTAGCTACTCATCATTTAATAGGCGGTAATTTAAATTCACTTTTGAGCACATTTCCCATCTCTATTATAGGTTTTTAATGTAGTTTTTCTACATTTTTCGTATGTTTTCATTACTTAGTATTACCTGCGCCATGCCTAACATCAATTAATACATGTTTAGATTATTGTGGCTCTGTTTTAAAGCACCACTAATCGAACATTCATTTTTCTACTACCCTTTCCCTCGATGTTGTGTGTTTGCAGTGGAACCTCACAGAAACATTGGTCATCTAAGGCTCCTTACATCTTTCTTTTTTTGTCATTAGATATATTATCCTCCCCATGTTTTTTCGTCAGCTGATAAGGTTCTGCAAAAGTAGTCTCCTGTGTATCCCACAGGCGAAACTTTCATCAACATCGCGTTCTGCTTTATGGTAAGTGCTCCACTGTTACTTATGCTAGAAGTTTGGAACCAATTGGCCAAGTTCAACCATATCGTGAAACTGCTTATGAGCCTGGTCAGCTCATTCTTCATCGTTTCTTTGGCTACCGCGGGGTCATTCTAAGCGCGTGGCCTGCTAGGATTTTTGACAAAAACATTGCCATGGATAGCCAGCCGTAAGTTTATTTGGATGTTGTCTAATTTATCCAGTTTAGGTGGTGTCATTCAAGAAAGCGGACGCCCGATATTTGTGTATACAGTGCTTACGGATGACCGTGATATCAGCTTATGTGTAGGTTTGCACACTCTCGCTCTCACAAAATGTAGAATTCTTCCCTCATATCTGGAATTACATTCCTCCCTGATGACCAAAGTCTCCTCAGTACAATTTACGTCGTATCGGGTATGTTTGCAGCATTCTTCTGAAGTTTTTTTTCATCCTCAAGGTGTGGATTATGCTTTTCACGACGATCTCATCCCCTACACTTGCAAGAACTCTCGTCCTCTTACAAACGAATACTTCGAGGACTTCATGCATTACGATCCGGATAAAGGTGTGCTTTCACAATATCAGTTCTATCGCAATTTCCCTAATTTCTCATAGTAAAAATTATGAATCCCACCGAAGTGAAGCTATACTTGTGTTTGTGAAGACGACTGTAATTTCTTACCTCTATGGATTTTCGTGTTACGTTGCCTAACTCTTGCGTTTCCATTCTTGCAGAACCGCATTTCTACCCAACGGACAATTTATGTCGCTGGCTCGAGTCTAGACGGTCGAGTCTTGAAGTGAAGACTGTCCACCGAGAAACAACCGAGGGTATTCGCGTGACAGCTGTCCCCTGTCTGATGGGGCGCCGTAAATTCAGGGTGCGTGTGCGTGGCTTCTGCCCGATTTACTTGTAAAAACATTATCAACATTTAGCTAGATTGGGTTTGGTCCTTCAATGTCTTTTTTTTTTGCTTTTAGTTCTCCGACGAGACTTTAAATCACTACGTAAGTTAACCCGCTCTAATCGCTCGAGAAAAGGTCGCTTTTCTGAAAGAGTTTAAAATATAAGTAAGTTGTTTGTTTTTAGACTTGATGTATTTCAAAGTTATAAACTAAAAGTATACAGTTATATTGACTTTGAATGTTTAATCTCTTCTACATCCTGATTGGTTGAAAGATTTCGCGAACTGAAGTCAAATTTACCTCTACTAATATGCCGCATTCAATCAATGCTTTGGTGTGTTGCGTTGTAGAAATTCCAATAAAATTTGCAATTTTACTTGAATTCGGGGTCCCTATAAGTTCAAACTTCAAGCGTATTGCATGATTACTCATTGTTTTCACTGAACCACCCTCAGTTTAGACAACTTACATGCTCTTGTGGTTCCGTTTTACAAATTTCGTTGACTTCTTTAATGGAAGTGACATGTTGATCCAAATTTTTTTCAGCAAATTTCAGTCCCTTATTTCTTTCGATGGAAGACTTCTACTTGAATGAAGTTGTCTTCCAGCACCAGCATAAACTGGAGTAGGTCGTACAGTTCAGACAATAGTTCATTCTGTAACATTTTTGAGTGGACTGTCGTGATTGTAAACTGCTTAGTTATTCATCGGATTTAACCTAGAATCGATAGCAATACTGCAATGCCTTTAGCTGATTGGCTGGTTTTGAATTTGACTAAAATCTTTGTTTCAGATATTTATATAACTAAAACAAGTGTGTGAGGTCACTTACCCACAGCATGTTTTGACCTGTTCTACTTAGCTAGTGATTGTTTCTTTAAATAAATTTGATTTAATAGGCAATAATGCATAAAATGAATCCCTCTAAATGCAAAAAGTGAAAATTAATCAAAATTTACTGAAACAAGGGGAGATCACAAGCAATCCTGTGTACGTTGTAATGGCCGATTCCTGCTGAAGCCTCAATGGCATTTCTCATCATTGGAATTGGAATTGCATAATACATTTTCCGCGTATTGCTCCTCCTAGTGGCGCTATTTAATTCGTCTGGAGAATTTGACGGACGAGTGTGTCCAGCTGAGGGAGCGATTTTGGAAGCTCTTCTCCGTCAACGGCAGCCTCGAATCAGTCGCCGGCAAGGGTGTCGTTGGCCTGGTAAGGCGCCCCATAGATACTCTACTTATATCGAATAAGTAGCAATTACTCGTTGCTTTCGTTTTCAGCAGCCCACACTGACACCGCACAGCCCCGTGTTCCAGTATCACAGTCACGTTCAAGTGCCAGTGGCCCGAGCCCACATGTGGGGACAATTCAGGCTAGAGAAGACGTCCGGTGGCACTATCGACGTCAAGATTCCCGCTTTTCCCCTTTTTGATAGGGAAAATGCGGGCCCTCGTGTCGTTGTTGACGACGATGACGATGGTAACAACAACAACGGTGGTCACAGTCCTGGCCAGAAATAATTGTGTTCTTTTGTTCCGCGAGTTGTTAGGCAATGGAGTTGTGAGGACTGAAATCCCTCAACCCTGTAAATTACTAACAAAGGTCGTTTTTTTTCGTCTACAGACATCTAGTATTTGCCTTTGGTGATTAAAAATGGCAATTAGAAGTTTACACATTAAACTAATTTATCAGTTAGGTTGGGCTCGTGAATATCCATTTTGTTTGCGACAAAGCCGTTAGCAATCGATAATTGAACTGTCGTCGAAGTCTATACGTGTTTCGTGAAGGTTACAACGAATCGATTTCCTAGGGGGTGGACGCAAGGATTAGAGCAGCATCGCTGTATCAACTCCCGTGGTCTGTCCGAAAGAGCGAACACGTCAAGTTTTCTGGCCAATGGGCTAACAGCAAATGGGAATAACAATTAATTATTGTCAGAGCTACTGAAAAGTGTCAGTAGGGTTGCTTAGGAAGCCATTCAGTTAACGTTCCCAAAAGTACAAAAGTAGTGGGTTTGAGAGATGGCTGACTTTCCCTAGAAGTTATCGCATACTTTAGATCAACATTAAATAGTCGAAGTTTCAAATTAATTCTGGGAAAATCAATAAGTTGGAAGTGGCTGGTAGATATGACCACCACCACCAAAAATATGCAGCCAGAAGCAGTTTTTTTGTTAATCTGCGTTTAGTAAAGACGTCACGTGGGGTAGGCGTGTTGCGTAAGCAGTTCAGGGGATTATTGTGATAACTTTAGCTCCTGTGACCGATTTAATCGGCTCCCCGAAAGTATGAGTTCTCGCAAAAAATATAACCTACCAACTAACCAGTATTTTCTTGCATAATTTTCCAGAAAGGCTGTTTTTTTGTTTTTTTTTTAAAAAACTAAAACAGCCATACGACTGAGACGTTAACCGTCCACATTGTACACGACGTCTTCAGTAAGAAATGAGTTGCTATCATCCTAAACCTCACCTTTCACTCTAAAGGGGCCATCGGTTCACTTTCGATGGCAAAGTAGTTGACCTCGACTGCATCCCAATTTCCCTTGGCGCGTATCCAATGTGAGAGGCTTTTTTGAGACCACGCCAATCCCCGCCTTGTGAACCAACGGCAGGCAAGTGGTAGCAGAATCGACGGTTTTTGTGTACTTGAAAACAGGATTAGTACTAAACATGATGTACCACTCAATTTGTAAGCAAGAGCCAATGTTAAAGTTGAGTGCAAACAAGTCGGGAAACCATCTATGGAGTTTCCGGTGTGGTATTCAATCGCCAACACGACCGAACATGTCTGAATTTACCACAAATTGCAAAAGACGACTGCAATCACCTTGGAAGATGAGTTTCCTGCGTCCAGTATTGCAAGGACGTACCAATCAATGAGCTTATTCGGGCTGTTTTGATGACCATGAAACACTCTTCATCTTGTTTTCTGGTGGCTACAGTTCTATCAACACTTGTGCTTCATAAACCCACTCAAAGTCATCTAGGTGATGCAAAATTGGACCGCCATTGGGTGTGATGTTGCCTGACATCCAAGTCACGTCTGAATTGCATTACCGGTGTGGTAAGTAAAGTCCGGAAACGCTGATGAACCATCACTGGCAGTCGAGGTGTAAGGTATTACAAAGGATGCTATCACTCTGGCGTCAGCCACTAAATTTCACTACTAGTGTATATGGCGTCGCTTCGACGGTGAGTACCATCCCATGTTCATTCGACAGAGAAGCCGTTAGCGTTCCCACAAGACCCGAAAACAAGCATAATGCCAGCCTAAATCACGGAACCATCTGCTAATTCAAAGACAGGAGGACGGTCTTACTGTCCCAGTCGAAATATTGAGTGGTTCCGACCTCATGTGCCTTGTGTGACCTCCACAGCTAGTATAATCGATAATGCAGTCAAGGTGACGCTGAGCCAAGTGGATGAGTTCGCTGCATATATGAACATTATGCGATTGTGCGCGTAGCACATTCAATTGTTGGAAGAATTAAAAACACAAAATTAATGGGTTTGAGAGATTGCTGACTTTCCTTAGAAGTTAATGAGTAATTTTTTTAAATTTTGAGCTAGTTCAAAATCACGGTGAATTTCGCATCAACATCAAATAGTCACTGCTTTAAATTCGTTCTGGGAAAGTGGATAAGTTGGGACTGACTGGTAGATTTGACGAGAACCACTAAAATATACGCAACTAGAAGAAGGTTGTTTTGCTAATCTGCGATTAGTAGATACGTCACGTGGGGTAGGCGTGAGTGCGTGTTGCGCAAGCAGTTCAAGGGATTATCGTGATAACTTTAGCTCCTGTGACCGATTTAATCGGCTCCCCGAAAGTATGAGTTCTCGCAAAAAATATAACCTACCAACTAACCAGTATTTTCTTGCATAATTTTCCAGAAAGGCTGTTTTTTTGTTTTTTTTTTAAAAAACTAAAACAGCCATACGACTGAGACGTTAACCGTCCACATTGTACACGACGTCTTCAGTAAGAAATGAGTTGCTATCATCCTAAACCTCACCTTTCACTCTAAAGGGGCCATCGGTTCACTTTCGATGGCAAAGTAGTTGACCTCGACTGCATCCCAATTTCCCTTGGCGCGTATCCAATGTGAGAGGCTTTTTTGAGACCACGCCAATCCCCGCCTTGTGAACCAACGGCAGGCAAGTGGTAGCAGAATCGACGGTTTTTATAAACTTGTAAACAGGATTAGGGCTAAACAAGGTGTACCACTCAATTTGTAAGGGAGAGCCAATGTTAAAATGTTAAAATCGAGTGCAATCAAGTCGGGAAACCATCTATGGAGTTTCCGGTGTGGTATTCGATCGCCAACACGACCGAACATGTCTGAATTTACCACAAATTGCGTAATTTGAACGCAAACATCGTGGATGGTCCTAATCAAAAGGGGTCGGAGCTACCGGTAATTGGTGATAGTTGCGTGTTCTGATCTCGTCGTGTAAGTGGAAGACAGTCCAAAGTCGATGGACCAGCTGGCTCCAATATGTTTGCAAATAGGATACCTCAAAGTATCCTAAAGCCTCTCTGAATTCTGCTGACGTTCCAGATTCCTATCATGAACGTTTTACTATAGCGTGAAAAATTGAAGCGTGGTTTCGAACCACTAATTCGTGTGTATCTCATCCACATCTGTAAAATCACAGGTTGTTTTGTGTTAAAAACGGCGTGACAACTCAACAATGTCCATGGTGAAATGTCACGTCCGGGGTATGTTGAGATGCCACACATTAAATTCACTGAACATAGGTCAAAACGTGACTTGTTGACAGAAATTAGGTTGTCGAACGCAGAAACATTCGCGCATGTTAGGTCAAAGCGTTTGCAAACTATCTCGAGCGCGTCTCATGTCGACGAACAAATCACCAACATAGCCAATACTCAGTTCCAAAACATCGTTTGCGATTGCTGGAAGACGGTCTTCACTATCGGTTACAGCACACTGGCACAGCCTATTCAAGCGTTCAAGCCGAAGTTTCCTCCACAGAGCATTCAATGAGAGGAATCCGCGTCAGTGTACCGAGTTTGTGCGAATAACAACCACCTAACGCTTCTAAGCGGAGCTACCACAGCTGCATCTCCACGGTAGCCTGCAGATATGGCCTGGTACATTAGAACTTCGCTTTAATGTACCAGTTTTCGGGCAGATATCTGAAAAGTGTCGACTTATCCTCTGAAACTCGTTTAACTTCTTGTTTTAATGGATATCCTGAATACACATTTCAGTAGAATTACATTGCGTTATCATTAAATTCTGGCAAGCCTTGAAGGGTTTCAATCAAAATTTCAGAGAAGTAAAGGCCACAACGATTCAGTAAGTCTTTGTGGAATACAAGAAAGAAGGAAAAACGGCCAATTTCTCGTGGACAGTCTGATTCCTGCTCTTTTATTCCTACTCTAATGAGTACTTCAGTCTTATTACTTCATTCAGGTCGAGGTTATTTTACCCTGTTGAATTAAGACGACCCACGAACTGGTGACGGTTAGTGGAAGATCCTGAACTTACTTAGCCAAACCCGGTTTTGATCTGCGCCAAGCACAATCTGTGTATTGAGGGTACACAGGCAGCACTCATTAATGACATGGCTCTTCTACTTAGCCAATCGTGTTTTTTAGGGGGAAAAATTGGCCTGCCTCCTTTCGATGTGCGAAATTTATCATCCCCCAGCGCAATTACCCACTAGACACGTGTTTTGCGTGTACCACTCTATTTCGTTGGCAATTCGCCGCCGCATTGTGTGCACGTACTTCGCCGTCAGCGTTGGCTTTGAATAACGCGCGACCTTGACGCGGCCACATTGCCCTAAGGCGATTGGTTGATTACGGCTAGGCGAGCGTTTGGCGTTGCGGGAGTTCGCGTGCTGCCCTCGCGTATGCATGTCTTTTTCGCGGTTCGTAGTTCCACCTCTTGTGCAATGGGAAAGTGCCCTGCCTGCGCTGGATTCTGACAGCGCAGCTCCCTGCCTAGGTGTGGATCAGGTGATCCGATCCTGGTTACACATGGCATTGTCGAAAATGACGACAAATCCACGTCACTGGGTGTACCAAGTCTTAATTTAGACTGCGCGCTTTCGATTAAATCTGACCGTTTTTAGGCCGGGTGACCAAGCTTACGTAAAAGGCAATGACGCAAATCGAAGCTATGTTCAGCCCCCAAACTGTGTTCGTAATGCGAATCTGCAGCTGTAGCTTCACGCGGACTCTGAATCTCTGATTGATCCAGACCAGCGATGCCCAAATCCTTGCAGCTAAATATTGATTGGTTCACTGGGGGTCGGCTGGTGCCAGCACAATTATCCTGTCGATTTCAATGAATGAGCTCACCTTACTCCCCTGTCACAGCTAGACGGATCGATAGTTAGGCGTCTCATTGAATCTGTCGTTTCCTGGCGTTTGAACCAACGCTGGAAATATTCCCCTCCCACTTTTGGTTTGTCGATCACAATGAAAAATTGTCCGCTTAATCAACCCACGAATTGCCTATTCGTCATTGGCTCTGCCGCCTTTAGTTGGTTGATAAACGTGTCCACAAACCATCAACAGGGGGGCTGAGACAATCAAAGCGCAAATTCAGTGACCCACTGGCGGATGCGCTAGGAGGTACGCGCGCATCGCATGTTTGCGCATGCGATGTGTCCTCGTGCGTCACCATCGGCCTGGGCGAAATTTGGCCCACAGCCAGCACGTGCACGCGCGCATACGTACGCACGCACAGACGGAAGTGCGCACGTGCAACCAGCCTACAGGCATGGGAGCGGTGTGGGTTCATGCATTGACTGCAAGAAGAGAGTAGGCGTTGCCGACGCAGCACAGTCGGGTGGCTGGGGTGAGGTAGTGGAGATATTCTAGGGAAGACGTCATTTCAACTTAGACGGTGTTCAACGTGCGTGCACGGCGATATTAAATCGATTCCATGTCGCTGCGAGTTATATGTTCATCGTGGATAATCCCCACCGAAGCATTCTTGACAAGTAACATTGATGATCACTTAGTGTCAAATGGAGTTATTTCTTTCCACCCTAGACGAGATTGACGCTTACAGACTGAAAATTTGTTCACAGACAAATGTTGATGAAGGAATCGCGGTCACTTTCACTGCATTCGGTCCTTCAGAACTGGGTCGTGGAAGACATTAACCAGCCCCTGTAGCAGATTTTTCAAGAGAGAAGTGAAACAAATAACTGCAGGATTCCCACCTAAGGTTGAGTGACAGTAGACTCACCAAACGCGCTGGTTTGCATTGATTTTTCATGGACTATCCGAGATTTGTGAAAAGGTCTATCAAAGCCTACTGGCATGCGTTTAAACCCTTAGAACTCGGTTGCGAGGGCATTAACCGACCCCAGTAACTGAAATTTCTAACAGGAACCTGATAAAAGTGGCAGCGGAACTTACCTGCAAAGTTATACAGTTTGATTGGCGGACCGATTTAGCCATTTGCTGAGTGGTCAAAGCTCAGCATTTTTACGAGACTAACACCATGAAATTAGGTAACACCATCAGTGACCGATCGCATTCCCGTGTGGGCTGCGTCTGAATCGCTGTTGGCACTTGCGGAAACAGTGAAAGTTTGTGCAAAGGGATCAGCTCAACTCGCAGGATAATGAGGAGCTGTCGAGGTCGAAATCTACCGTGAAGTTGTGTGGATAGATCACAGTCCTTGGGCATTGACTACACACATGTTCACTCTCTGATCATACATTTTGATCATAGAATTTGCAGTTATACGATCAGACTTCGGCCATGAGTTCAACTTCGTTCGACACATCATTGGCTAGCTGACATGAACACGCTAGGTGGATAGACGTTCGACGTTGCAGCATCTCAAGTCAAAATACATCCAAAAAAGCCCATGGTGTTTCTGTTGCGAAAAATGTATCGACATTCACCTACGTGGAGCTAGACATGTTTGGATAATCATCTGTCCGCGATCTACCATTGTACGCGATCGTTGCTAGATTCGAATGCGTCAAAAGAACAGGTCAAACACCGTCATATCGGTCGCAGAGAACAGAGGACAGTGTCTCCAAATCTTATCCCATTGTGGCGTCTAAAAAAATTTTCGTTTTTAGTTTTACTCATCCAAATACTGAAGGAACGAACCGTAGTTATTTTCCAGTATTAAATCCACTCATTCGCTGAAAAAAAGCAACTATACAATTATGTGTAAATGAGTAAAGCGCGACATTTAACACATTTAGGAAACGCGCGCTCAAATCCCATTGGCTCATCGGAAATGTGGGTGTTTCGTCGATTCAAATACCTATCAAAGTCACAACAAGGCGATTGGCTAAACATCAACCATTGCCCTTTTAAGATCTCGGAAATTCATCTTTTCCGATCAGAAATCTGGATTTAGGAATTCGTCCTGTTGGAATATCCATCGATGTTGCTTCAAAGACAAAATTCTCCGGTGTAATGTTTGTTGGAGTCTCACTGGGATTTATCAAAATTTGCGCACACAACGACTACCAAGTTTTGGCTAGATGCAAATTGTAGTCGAGCGTTGAGTACTTATTAGCGAGTGAGCTAATTGTGACTCTTCCAGAGAACGTTAGAGTAATAAAACAACTTAAAAAACATGGAAATTTTTTTAAATTTTACAGAGTTTTACAGATGGGGGTGTGGTTGTGTCGTTACGTGCTAGTCAATTTGCTTCACCTGTTTCAATCTCGGTTTGTGTGGAGTTCTTTGTGTGATACCACATTCGCTCCACCACCACCAGCTGTTCTCTTTTAAAGTACATTATTGTGCCTTAAAGTACACTTGCGCGCCCACTGTTTTGTGTGCAATAACAAAGCCGTGGCCTTAGTACGAAAACAGTGACATTCGAGGTGAATGCGGGCTGCAATTAATGTAACCAGACACGTGGTCTCTGTAGCCATTGGTTGTGGCATTTCATATTGATTAAGGCATCAATTTTCCATTAACAAATCAAGCGTGTGTCCCCGTAACCCGAACAAGAAGAAACTGCCGATTTTTCCAATTAAAAAGATATTTTAGGGTAGAAGGTAGACAAAAAATCAACACACCAATCCCTTTCGAGCTCAGAGATGAATAGGCGTTGCCTGTGATTTGGCACATTGCAAGTCTGCATTGTGGTGGTGGTGGTGGTATTGGTAAATTTAGCGTCAATCTACAGTCACTTGAACCGCTCATGTGCCTAGTGCGCGCGTGACGACAGCGTCGAGTGGAAACGAATGCGCTGAAACAGCACACTGATGCAACAAGCTCGACATTTATTTACTTAACACTAAGCCCATGTCTACGAATGTCGAAAAATTTGCATTCAATGTCTACTGGGAAAAGAAGTGGCTTTTTAACCTCTATCGGCTTGTTAGGCTAATAATAATCTGTGAGATTGTTTAGTGTAGGCATTCTTCGATCTGCAAATGAAGGGAAGTGATTATCATGCAGACAGCCGTTGGATCGAGTTGAAACTGCCATCGTTTCAACTCACGATAATCCGGAGAACCAATAATTGATCAATGCGAGGATAACCTTGCTAGACCAAGCGCTATCTGGGTGTGTAGGCTGTTCGATTGTCGAGGACAACTTCACTGGCACAGTGAAGCCATGAACTCGACATTTGGCTAAATAAACAATAGAAACGTGCCTACGAACATCACAATTTTGAATTCCATTAATTTTGAAATTTTTGTGGGAAAAAAGGGCTAATTCTTTCACCCTTCTGGGTAATTAGGCGACCGAGAATCCCTGTGGATTTTGAGCATAGCTCGTCTCTCCTCAATTCTACAATATTTATCGCATGAAGTGCACAGTATTTTAGCGCAGAGGAAAATTATAAATTTGGACTTTTAAAGTGCTGTGATCTCACCCCCATTTGGCACCTGGAAGATAACCTTGGCTGACCAATCATTTAGCGATTTGCAAGCTAAACTTCGCAGGTTTTGATTCCTTGATAACTGGTAGCTTAATTTTGGGGGCGTTAAAAGGAACCGATTTTTGGCTCCTGAGGCAAACAGAGATTCGCAAAAAATGACAGGTACTAGGAGACGCAACTGTGATGCATTGTGGGTGTGGATTGAACAAGAAACAGTTGCCAAACCACCCAAATTTTATTTTTGCTCGCCTTGACACCAAGCTGACTGCGTACAAGTTGACATCTTGATCCCAGCAAAAGTAGAACGAAAAGGCGACCACACAAGGTGATCAGATTTCTGACAATTTGATGGACAAAAGCTGACTTTAAATTAAAGGTTTCGTTCACAAGTTTCTTGTGACCGTGATGTGAATCCTCAGTTTAGAGATTTTACTGCTGCTATAAAGTCAACTAATACTTCAAATTCACACCAGAAGGGCTCCTCACGAGAGTGTTGCATTCTGGAGTTAGTTTGTCTTGACGAAGTGTCACTAAGGAGGCTAGATCGACGCTACAAGTGCGTTTACGCCCATGAAGCTCTGTGATGGACCATGTCTGGGAAGACGTGCAGGAGAAAGGGCTAACTGTCTGTTCGACCCGTAGGTTGGAGAATCACATTCTTCCCGCATTGTTCTGTGTGAAATTTCAGAGGGTGTGCGTGCGTGAAAATGTGCCACTGGATGAAGTATCACATCTCACAAGTCCATCCCAAATGCTGTGGTAAACCGGGTCAATTACTAAAAATGGTATCTCAGAAACACCGGGGAGCTCCAATGCAAATTGACTAGGCCAGATTTGGAAGGCGCACCGAGTACGACTCGGGACGTTCTCGAGGTGAAGATTCGCCTGCTGAATAAACTTATGTTGGCTCCCACATTAATGCTGTGACACTGATTTCCATCGGTGAACGTGAAGTAGAAGCGAGTTCAACAGAAAATCCAAAAGAGCGGTTGGTCTATCGGTGTAGCCAAATAGTATTTATTTCAGGGACACGTGGATGGGCAGTCCTGGCAAGTTGCCGACAGGCAGTGAAGACCACTTTGGTAGCAATCCTACTTGTCGTTCGATCGCTAACTTATTCGATCGGCAGTAACAATGCGGTGTGATTTGATCGATTAGCAATGCTCATTTAAATCAACCAAACAAACCGAAAGAACTGGGACGCAAGGAGAACTCGTATGGCTGCTCTTAGGATGAAAATGCCTGCGTATTGTAAATGAATATTAAAACCGCCTTTTAGCAATCCCAAGCAACGTTTACGACCTACTGATTGAGTGTTTTGGTGATCTGTTCGCCACCAAGCACACTACTCACAAAGTGAGCTATTCATCTCGTGTTTTTAAGTTAAGCGAAGAGGCCTTGACATGCTGTCTTCTTTTAACTGCTACTCAGATATTACACACATTACCACACAGTATAGAAAAACATCTTATTTTCGACGGCGTGATGCTAGTATTTTACTGTCCTAATTCGCAAACAGACATTTTACTTCAATGAGAAACTGGTGGTCAGATAACGCAAAACTTTGTGGATAACTTGGCGGCTACGTACATAGTTCCTACTTTGTGAGTTTCTTCTAAATCTTAAACACTTGCTGAAGTTGGCAAAGAAAACGTTTGATAATCACAGGCGGGACTGCTATTTGAAGTTTATTAGACTTGATACTTACACCCTGAGAACTCGTGTAGGAAACCATTGCCTTTTGATTGGTTGGCTGTGATTTTTTCCATGACCCCGAATTGAGCCCCATTGGATCATTCTTGGACGTTTAAGTGTGGCGTTGTGGCAGTGCACTTTTGCTAAATTTAATGTTTTCACTCTTCACCACGTCGCCGCTGATCCACCAACCGACATCAAAGAGTGTCGGCGCTTTTGTAGCCATGTCTCCCGGCGCTGATTCGCAGGAGGGAGTCTCGTAAGTGGGCCACCAAGGCACCGTAAGTTAAACTGCCATCCAAACGCTACGTGCACTCAACCTTGAACGTCTGCTTGCGATTGGTGGGTGGAGGCACTTAAATTTAGACTGATTCAACAAGCGTTAGTCCCTGTTTATCTCAAGAACGCCATTGCAATTAATCTACCGAAAAGTGCACGGGAATGTCTACAAGACTGTGATACTACGTTGTTTGTTGATAAAGGCTATTTTTCAATCGCAAATCCGATCCCTGGAGAAGTCGTTATTCGCGGCGCATATTCGACGCTAAAAACAGACAAAACACAACAATTATGTAAATGTGATGCTGAACACGTGTACACACGCACACACATCCACCTTGTGTTCGCTCGTTTTTGAATGGCATCAAGACGCGTTTTTTTTGTTTCACGTGAATCAGTTTGCTTTAGATCCAAAGTATAGGGGAGGTAAACGTTTTACTATGGGGACAGACTAATTAACCAACCTAGTGCTATAAAAGGTTTTGCAGCGAAAGACCACAGAGTCATCACTTGCAGAAAGATTTTCGCCTAATAAATTTTGTGTTTTGATTTCATATATGGCCATCTACATTCAGTCGTCTTTGCGAAATAGTCTAGGACCTGATCGTCAACCATCGTCGGGGCGCGTAAATCGACACCAAGGCTCATAAGATTTCCGTATAGTGGAATCACGGTGTGGCTTATGACGTACGGCACTTTCAACAGTAAGTGTCAACAAGGAGGCGTGGAGATGATTGCAAGTCAAAATTATGAAAAGTCGGTAAGTCATGAGTACTCCTCTCTGGATGTTGTCATCATTCAGGCTTGATCATATCCGTTGTCCTTCAACCAATCACCTGAGGGCATTATAATTACAGATCCGATTGGTCAGCCTATCACCACTGATGAATGTGATTTGAGGTTTTTTGAGAAGAACGGTTGCTAAAATCATCCGCCTTTGTGAATGCAATTAAGGTAGAAGATTCGAAGGTATCAACCACGATAATGACGATGTTTCGAAGTAGAACTTTCAATGCCAAACTGAGGTAGTGGGTTGAGTTGGGAATTCGAAAATCGAAACAAACCTCGTTGTTGAAGGTCAATTAATTGGTGTGGAAATTGCTGAAAATGAACAGCCGCCTAAATCCATCTGGGATTTTTGCATCTCGCTGACACATACAAATGGGACATCCTTCGTGTAGCCACAGGCCAAAAAAACTGATATTTCTGTTCAAGGGAGTTTTGTAGTACTCTTATAGCATCTGTTCCGAGGAATCAAATATCCTCCTACGCAAACTAGTCACCAATTAGATAATAGACAATCCGATATCATTGATACCACGGAGACTGATCCCGATTGATTATCGGCAAGCGCACGTTAGGTTGCAGTGAATTCACGTATCTCTACGTGCTGTAAACACTCAATTTGGGCAAAATAAAGTTGGCTAAAGCTGTGGGAAGTCGTACTAGCAGACTTGACACTGGGTTGAGGCCAAGATCTGTTCATCTTTTTCCGTTGTTCAGATGACGAGACAAGGTCTTTGAGTGGCAGTCCATTTGTTTGACAAATTTTCTTATCAAATTTGTGCTACCGTACGTTTCTTTAAGCTGTCCTCATCGGTGTCAGTGAATAGATTTTGGTGTTGTTACATCTAATCGATCGTTTCTGTGTTACTAGTCTTTCCTCAAGGCTTTATCACGACGATTCCACGGTATCCAAGTTATCAGTTTTCGTTTGTGTGACGAATATATCATCTGATGTTTCGCTTATGCCTCGAGTTGCTGCCAATGAAACGCTAACGATGACATCTATTCTCTCTATTAGGACAGACTTGGTCATTGAAAACCAAACATTAACTACCCACCACAAATTAAATTATCCATTCACCCCAATAACAAGAGCTGCAAAGTCTCGCTGTGGCGACGTTATGGCAATTGTCAGAATTGTTGCAAGGCAGACATCCCTAGGATAAGATGGAATCCTTGGTGGTTTGTAGCCAGATCATCAAAGATGACTCACCAAGCAAGTCAACGTAATTGCACACTTTAATTAATTAGTCAAAAACTATTATGAGAAATCGTCACTTAGTTTATCCATCCTCGCGCGGTCAGGAAATAACGTCCTGGAGGGCCTTTACAGCTTCTGCAGATAATGGACCAATTAACTTCCCGGGTTCAAGGTCATGCATGCACGCACGCATGCACGATGCGCAGTGCGGCGCCTCTGTGTGTGTGTGTGTGTGCCTATTGATCGATTTTAATAGTGGCTATATTAGAGCCTGGCACATGCGTCGGTAAAACGAGGTGGAGGAAAGCTCGAAATTGGATGACTTTGTGTGCGTGCGCATGGTGTTACCGCTTGCCGATATTATGGACGCCCAGTGTGTCCTTTTACAGTTCACAATATCAGTATTTATGTTAGTGTACATCGGTGAATCGAGGGTCGTGATGCCTAACAGGAGCCAAAAGTAGCTCGCTAGTAGGTAAATGTAGTATTGCCTTAGTGGGTGAAGTACACCAAAGCAACCGTTCTATTGACTGAACTTTTTGTCTGTGCTTCCATTCTCTTGATCTCACTCAAATCGCCGATTGGTAAACCTGACTGTTTTGATAGACGTTCTCTGTGGTTACTCTCTATGAAAAGACGGCAAGACTAGATGAAGCCACATCCTTCTTATTCGCCGGCTAGATCCAAGAATTGTCCAACGATTAGAGGCAATGTGAATCCACCAATCGAATCAGAGCACAATTAACTTGGAGCCAATGAGAGTAACAGTAATAAACCGTTTGATCACCACTTGCCCACATTGACGGATTTGATCAGAGCAAGCTTGAGGAATTTCCACATGGTACAATTGGTTTCGGTGTAATGTACAAGGTCTTTTGGCGCGTTATCTGTTCACCACCAGTGCAGGTGTGAGGATGCATTTAAGTGAGCAAACGAACGAACCATTCACCCATCCAATCCTGTGGAGATTTTACTCAATTTCCTGTGTCTCATATATCACAGTATTGAAAGCTTATTTGATTCCCCTGTCACTACAACAACATAAATCCATCTCAAGTATGATGCAACGTGTCACGTTTAAACAGAAAGGTTAGCAGGTGATTCGTTTGGGAGCTTTGACGGGCATTCGACAACTCGAAGCCTTGGCAAAACACCAAATATGCAAGTCAAATGAGGTAGGCAAACAGACTGAAAGGTCTATCATCTATCAGAGGTTCTCGTAAGGCGTTTTGATATAGTAGAATGCGGATCCAGTGGAATCTGGAACTTGATCCGTACCAATAAAGTAAACGATCAATTGCTGCAATTTAGATCACGGTACCGAAAAAATGATCTATGACTATGGTGCCTAGTTGCCGGATAACTTGGTAACGTGCGAGGTGTCAGTAAAGCCGATTTAGCCCTATAATAGTTGGCACATATTCGAATGCGGAGAACGAAAGGAATGCGATTGTAGTTCAAATGTGATGCAGGACACGTGCATACACGTCTTCCCCATATGGTGGCGCATTGTTTTAAACGGCGTTTAAAAAAGAACAGGACAACCCACAAAAATTTGCATCCATAGAGCGCTAAGAGAAAGACAGAAGCGACGCAGACTGAACCAATTAACGAGTCAGTGAGAGGAAAAATCGATATAAATCGGTACGACTTACACTGAGCAAAGGTAACTAAAACAATAAAAAAATCGATTTTAAGTATCGATTGAATTCCTTTTGTTGCAGGCCTGGTACAAACACTAGTGAACCGTCTTGTGTACAATTCAGCTAGATGTGCTGATAGCCGGCAATATTTTAATGAAACTGAAGCATAATTTTTGGACAGATTGGTAGCGTTTTGTGTTAAAAGGAATTCGAATTTCACAAGACAGTTTTATGGGAGCGATTTCTTGACGCTGCAAAGAATTACGCAGTAAAATATCGTGGCTTTGGTCCCTTTAAACACGTCACAGCGCAACTGACCTTTGACACTTCGCCCCTACTTTCACCTACGCAGAGTTCCCCATAAACTTTTTGGAAAATTGACCTGACCTTAAGATGTACCCCAGACGATGACACGGGTTGGACCAATTTTGATGCAATCGATCATCGTGAGCGTCGAAGCAGGCCTCTCTTTGCAAGATATCCAGCACCAATGATGCTGCGCGTCACGGTTGCGTAGCGCAAAGTCATGCGCACATGACAGGGGGGAAAATAAACAATTTAGCATTGAAAATCGCCTTTTGGCTATTTAAAACGGCTGTGGGGCCAAATTGGACTCTAATGCCTTCTCTTCCTTATTAATGCATGTTCGATGGCCCCATATTTGAGTAAACTAGTGGATCATGCTGTCTATCAGGTGGGAGGACGAAGATACAGTCCATTCTGTGCTGCCCACAAGACAAAATCGATCGAGGCAAATGTTTACTGTCAACAACCAATGAAATTGACTCAAGCATTAATCGAAGCTTAACTGTCTGAATTGGTAAATCGCGTGGATGGAATTGTCCCTCATTTAGACGATGCAGGGACACACGCATCATTTGAACTCGGCAAAAATTTGATCTCGATGTTTGCACAGCCCTGGTGCTAATCTGAAATAAAACTTGTTCGATTTTTCCAAAAAGGAACAGAATTGGACGGATTTATTAAGCAAAGGTCATTATTTCTTCAACAAAATCAATTTTTTTCATTCCAAACAATCGAATGTTTCCCTACTGAACTGTCAACTCTCCAAATGTTCTGACGGGCCAATTCGTCAGAATGTTTGGCAGTTGTGCACATTCGGTTATTCTCTAGGCATCGAAATAGGACCAGGTTAGATCGACGAAGTGGGTAATTTTGGATAAAAGTTCACATACCTCGGCAAGACAATCTAGCACTTTGATTAATTTCCTCTCAGGTAACATAGGAATGTCCTTTGCTTATGAGGCAATAATTTATCTTCCGTGAAAAAGACAGTGTGATGTGCTAATTTGCCAACCCACACACCAAAATTCGTTTCTAGTTTTCTGTGGTTGTGGTCGGAGTCGGCTAAGTCGCAAACAGGCACTATGGAATGTTGATTTGTTTGCCAAAAAGTAACATTTTTGTAGATGGAGGTGTGCAAAAATAACTTGTGGGGTTCACGTGACTGCAAAAATATTTTCTGAAGAGACAATGAGTTCATTTTAAAAAAAAATCCGCTTTAAAGAAAGAAAGTTGCAGCAAAGAGATCTCCACCTCTCTTAGAAACACACCAATACTCTTCGTCTAGGGGCCTCTGAAGTTATTCCATTAGAAATCCTAGATTTCCACAAAACCAATCTTGCGGTCTTACCAAGCGCTAGGGTATTTGGTGACCTCATGATCTAGCACGGCCTCATCAAGTCACAAATTCGCTGGTCGTTCGTGTGAACATTCGGTTGAATCAGCTTCCACATCGTATTAAAAGGTAGGGAATATCATCCAAAGATCCCCTCACACCCTCAATATGTGAGGCGTGGTTCAAATATTCCTGTTTCAGATCGCCACCTTTTTCTTTGAGAGATGCGTCTCCATCGTTGTACTCACATAAATCTTCAAATCTGGCCCCGTCAATTTGAGTCGGGTTTCACGCTGTTTCCCAACTCACATAGCAACAGAAAAATCATTACCTCGAAGACTTTTTGGAAACAGTATTTAAACCAATTGACCAGGGTAATTTTGGATTGGGAAATAAGCCTTGACACCTGACAACAGTCACCTTACATTATGGTGATAAAAAAAGCTAGTATGTTGGACTTTTCGGTGCTTCATGGATTGGTGACTGTGACGGCCCATCATGAATAAACCCAGAATAGGGAATCACTTAAGTAGGAAATCCTTGGGATAGCCTACGTGGAACATTGCTATTGGATTATTTATACAGAGTTTGGCAATTCTAAGCGCAGGCCTAGAGAGTCTGACCGCTGTATCCATCCACACATCCAGCCAGCATGCAAAATACTCACGCATACTTTCCGGCCCTGCTCAGTAAGTTGGCAAACGAAGCGACGGATGTGCTGCTTCGTCCAGAACAAGAAGCGTCTTGTGAATGGATACAGCTCTCAACATGCAAACGCGTGGAACGGCTCGTGCCTCGTAATGAGTTAGGGGACCTGAAGCCGACCCAGATTCTGCGGAAGATGCGGCAGCTCTCTAACGATGACCCGTTGTATTGCGATTACTAAATACCGTCCAGGCAATTCTGATATGCGTTGATTCACACTCGCTAACCGTTGACCCAAGTGAAAGCCATCACCCAGGTCTTCATATTAGTGCATTCGTGACTCACGCTGTTTCACACAACTGTGCTATAAATAGACATGTGCAAACGCCACAAAAAACAAACCGAAAACAACTGGGTTGAGCCATGTAGTAAACGGTCTTGTCACCGCCATCGCGAGTACCAGGGTGGCTAAATCGGGCCAGAATCAATTCAGTTGCTCCGGCGTGGCTTGAGGTCACATGCGACGTTTCATGCGTGATAGTAGACCACAAGGCAAGAATTTAGTGTGTCTCCTTCATTCGATTGCATTCCAAAAAACTGGCATCTGTTTTGCCACAAATATAGTGATAAAGGACAGGTCTACTTTGATTGATAACTCAGCTGCTTCCCGGAGCCAAAAGGCAGTGATTTTCAACGATTGGAAAGGAAAGATCCACTTCGGAGTAGAGCATAAGCAGCCTAAGACTGCGAATGTGAAGTTAACTAACTCTGTTTAAAGTGCAGGGCGCAGGGTAAACTCTTTACTTGCCCTCATTTTAACGAGGTGAGGCCTAGTAACAGCAACCGAGTGAGTGAGTCATTCATGCGGGCTCAAGGATATGCCTCGGTGATATATTGCTGCACTCTGAGCACTTTAAAGCGCCTTGCCAGTGTTCAACATTACCTAATTTGGAAAACTTAAAGATTAGGCATACACGATAAGCAAAATTACCTATGGGATGCATGAAATATGCAACACTGACATTTACTCGGCACTATCGCCTGGAAGTAGCGACTGCTTTAAGGCGGTATTGCTAGCTCAAATGGCCATGAACGCCAAGTGCATTCCGTAACCCAGATCCCGCGAATTGAGATCATAGTGGAGTACAAATTGTGTGCTGTAACTTCGTCAACAACCAAAATCCCCATCAATTATTCAGCTTACTAGGTGTGACATGTTCTAACAGCACACCGCGATTCCCAGCATAAAGGTTGACCGACTAATTTGACGACTGTGTAACAACGATTCCAGCAAGACCGTGAAAGACACGCTCCCTGTTAATCTTCCACCAAAAGACTACCCAGACAAGTTCAAAACGGAACCCCAACATTGGCAAGAATCTATCCCGATGACAAGAGCTAACAAATGACTAGTACCCGTATACAGGCCACAACCCCATGAAAATAAGTGCATAACCACATTCCAGAGACAAGAAACGTTTGTTGTGAAGAAAGTTTTGAAGACATGGAAACTGTCCACAGTAAAAGCCGACATGACAAAGAGCCAATCAGGGGGAAGAGCGTTCTCCAGAGCACAAAAAACGATAAGGAAGAATGACAGAAATGGAAAAAGCGTAATGTGTATGACAATTTTAGTAGGATGGTGGCGCGAACACACCAGCTGGAGCAGTTCGCCGCGCCATTCCTTTCGACACCTCCAAGTCGAACTCTCAATTGGGTCGCCGCGTTGTTGCACAAAAAAATGACGATTCGTAGTTCCAGACGCACACAAGGCCATGATTTTTTTTGTCAATTAATCAGGTGAGGAGGATTCGCCGTTTTGCATAAATGGGATGGAGAGGATCCAGGTTTTTTTGCTTTATCACATGACATAAAAACTACTCTTTTTGGGGGAATAGAGAGCAATCTGAGGGAAGAAGGAGTCAGGTATGATTTGCATGATTAGAAATGGAGGGAATAAAACGAGATCAGAGTATGTGTAACTATAAGCCTAGCAAGAGGGGGGGTGGGGAGGGGGCACACGGCGAGTTATTCCTCTGTGGAGACATTGATGCCTACAGGTGTGGACTCTTTTGCGCTTGAGGCGGCTGGCGGACTGCGATTAACGTGCAGCGGCCTCTGGTGGTGTCCGCCGCCGCCCTTAGAAGACTTGAATTTACCTTTTGCACTTGCACCACTGTTAGGCCGTGAGTGGGGTTGCGGCGGTGACACTGCTGTCTTCTTGGGAATAGCATCCACATTGGCATCCGTCACAGCCACAATCGAAGGGTCGTCCTTTGCACACGGATGAACACCACCGCCACTGCTTCCACCACTAACGGCACCATCCACAGTGGTTGATGTGGCGGCAGATTGTACAGTTGACTGTGGAGCAAGCGGGGCCTGAGGAGGCTGAGACAAAGTTTTTATCTGCGGTTGGGTGTGTGACCAAACCATCATGTGCGGTTGTGGTGGTGCGTATTGTAGCTGAATCCCTGTCGCAGCAAGAGCGGCATTTGCGGCGTCTGCACTCCACTGATCGTAATGTTGAGGTTGATAGGCAGCAGCAGCGGCGAATTGGGGTGGTGGATTGTTTTCGTGTGGATGATGGAAGGCGTAGAACTGGGGCGGAGGAAATTGGTAAAAGTTGGCGGCTGCAGCAGCGGCTTGAGGCGGAGGTGGAGGGGTAGTTCTCCGGTGGTGGTACATTTGTTGTTGGGTTTGAGAAGGCGGAGCTGTGGCCCC
Source organism: Mesocestoides corti (assembly GCA_900604375.1). Classification (NCBI taxonomy): domain Eukaryota; kingdom Metazoa; phylum Platyhelminthes; class Cestoda; order Cyclophyllidea; family Mesocestoididae; genus Mesocestoides; species Mesocestoides corti. The sequence goes on from UXSR01005524.1 coordinate 51,418, forward strand.
GCGACTTTGAACAGTATTGTACTGCTGGTTTAGGTGACTCGCAAGCGCTAGTGCTGTGCCCCGATGACTTAAGACAGCGAAGGTGGCAGCAAGTTGATTTTGAGGTTGGAGATGACTAAATAGATGCGGCGTAGTAGGGGGTGGGTGCGGTGGCGGCTGACCGAGAGTCATAGCGGCCATCGCAGCAGCCATTGTCGAGCTAATGGTTGCAGCCGAAGGTGGCCGCGCAGTAGGGCGGATGAAGGCGGGTGGCTGCTGATACAGGCCCGTATCCACCGGGTTCGCATACTGCAAGTTGTAAACTGTCGTGGCAACAACTCCAGGAATTGTCGTAGAGACCTCATCCTTCAACGTTGGGTCAACTGAAGCTGCTGGTGAAGCATGATCAGAGAACCCAAGACTACTCAAAGAGCCATCAAAGGAGGCCCGCGTTTTGGCATCCAAAGGCAAACCGCCAGTGTTAGATGGAGATGGTGCATTTCCTGGGTCTGGAACAATAATGACGATTTCAGGAATTACATATATGATTATAAACGCAATCTACTAAAAGTTAACTTACATCCGTCGATACGCCTCACAAAACACCGTCCATCAGAGGAATTAACTAAGCAGAGTAAATTGCTGCAGGTTTCAATAGCTTTCTTCATGTCATCAACAGTTGTTCCAATTGATGCCAAACGAGGAGCCTCAATTATTTTCTCAATTGGTACTGCAGCGTTATCTGTCATCAATTTTCGTATTGTTTGATCGCGATCGAGGTTTTCACGTGAAAAATAATAATGCCTGTAAAAAAAACGATGCGTTGAGCTCGGGAAAACAAGCTAATATAGACCAAGCATGGGACCAGCGGCCCACTATTCGAGATATTATCAGTTACTATCTTAATACGGGGTACTAAGTTAAAAATCAGTGAGCGTGATAATATACCGAAATGATTTGGGAATGACTTTGGTAAAATCTGAGTGGGTCAGGCTTATGAACAAGACAACAAAACACGGACACTTACGTAAAGTAGAGGATGTATGCTGATTTCGAAGGAAACAAGAAATAATTGTCTTTTCTTGCCGTTTTTTGCGCAAAAGCTCGGCCGTCAGAAAGAAGGCCGGACTCCACTCTTCCATCGGACGGGGCTTCTGGAAGCAAGGTCCTCAACTCTTCCCAAGAAACAACCCGGAAATCCTTTTCAATACCAACCGACAAATCGCTCGAAAGAGAATTTGAAGATGGCAGGCGAGCATACCGTGAGTAATAATCCGCATTCGTGTTTGGAGACGTAAGAACAGATGGTGTAGAGAAGACGCCTTGGGGTGGAAGTATAGGAAAAGGA
>UXSR01005525.1:0-28056 GCA_900604375.1 Mesocestoides corti
CAATCTTTCTTAACGCGTGTAGAACACTGTGTGATGAAGCAGGAAGAGAGTCCCGTGAAGAGGCTGGGACCTGCACCAGCGTCCACGACTCCTTGTGTTCGCGTACTTGCAGCCACTTCAACCTCCGGTCTTGTTGGCAAGCCTATGCAACTTCTCGCTGTACCGAAGAAATTGACTGCTGGTGGTTCGAATATTGCTATTAGGCTGTCAAACACCGCTCCCAACTCCGTCTCCCGACCCATTTTTATCGCTGGTGGTGGAGATGTGGGCCACGTTTCTGCTGATGTACGTCTTTTGCTTGGATTTACATCGTAGATGAAGCCAAGCCACTGGTATACTTTGATCATTGTGGTTTAATGTTATTCCTTACGAAGTGATACAATGATTTAGTAGTACATCTGACAGCGGAGACTTGTTGCAGGCCACTCGCAAAACACGAATCCCTTCATTACTAGCAATCGGTAAAATGTTAAAAAAAGTGGTGCAAGAAAAATCTTTTTCGATATTTTATACTGATAAGGTTGTTTTTAACGTCATCACCATGATTTACCCGCCTTATTTCAATTTTGAAAGTTTTCGCCATCTTAGAAAAAAATACAAGTTATTCTATATCTGACAGTCCTCACAAACTCAAATAATGGGTACCAAGGAGACGGCTATGGAACAGGAAGTAGTGACCACCATCGATGCTGAAGGAGAGGACGAACCCTCCGCTAGTCTCGTGGAGGACATCGAAGAAGGCGAGGCGCCTGGACTTTGTGCAGTCTGCTGCCAACTTGAGCCTCCCGGGTTCGACCCCGACGCGTCCGCTACTAACGACTCGGATTGCCAGGTAGGAGGCGTAATTTGTTTGAACCTTTCATAATTAGGGTACTTTGGAACACCAATCGCTGTTTCATTCGCTTTCGTTCTAAGTGTTCTACTACAGACTACTCCAACATTATGTCAGCGCAATGGAGCCGGTAATGTCCGTTAACAATTGCGACTTTTGTGAAACCTTTAAACTAAACCATATGAAATATGCTACTTTTGCCTTGCAGTGTTAAGTGTTTAATATACACCGTATACGAGACAACTTCCTAATTCTACTTAGTCGTGTTTTTAGTTGTAGAACAATAATTTTGCTTGAAGCTCAAGCTTTTGAATGAACTCATTGTCGTTATGATAGATTATTGATTCGTGTTACCAATGGTGGTGAATGGCTAAAGTGGACTCATGTTGCTTGGGCTGTCATTCGAATACAAAGCCACCCATCTCAAATAACGGGATTCTAGTATTTTGTTGCAGTATTATGCGAACATGTAGATGCTGCTTTTAGGTTGTTGACTGGGCCCACTGTGATTACTGTAACCGCTGGGTGCATCTCAACAGCGAGTGCAGTCGCGACGCTGTAATAAGTGATAGCGCCTTTATGTGCGCCCTCTGCCGTGGTTATGAGGATGGAGATGTCCAACTGAAGGATCAGAAGGTGGAACAAGGTATTGATATCACAACGACAAAGCCCTTGAGTCACTCCCCTTTTGGTCAAGAGTCTCTTAATCAGGTGGAGGAGTCCTCAGTCTCCAATGATGCGGTCAAAGAGATTTGATGTCCCCTCGTGTTTTCACGTGTCTGTTCATACTCACGCTGGTGTATATATATATACATACATATTAAAGCTTCACACCCCTAATTAAATTTGTACAAAACGGTTCCCATGTTTCTTCCATATGGCCGTCTACATCCCATTTGCATACCATAATTCCTATTTTTTTCAAATTTGGGTCCTCCGCTACTACATTGTTTCAATCTCGTGATATTCGATTGCGTCATTGTTCTTCTAAGCACCGATCAAGATGTACTCGGGCGGAGGAGCCCATCATTAAAATCGAGTCCAAGATGCTACTTTGCTTATTTTAGTGAGGGTACAGGTCTGTGTAATGAGGCTGGTGTTTCTTACAATATAAGGGATAAACGTTGGTGGCGGATCGAACAGAACGCGCTGTCCAGGTCTGAGATTGTGATAATGTGCACGTGAGCGTCGGGGTGTCTCCTCGATCCTATTGACAAGTCCGTCATGATTTGATGAGAATAATAAGCTGGTTCGGATACACAGCCACTCGCAGTATTCTGCTTACCTATTAACATTCCTAATACAACAGAATGTTTATACATCCACATCATGTTTCCATTGCGTCGCTGTTTCTTTTTGCGCACCCTCATTGTGGGCTGATGAAAACGACGGAGATGAACTTGAAGTGAAAGAGCAGTCCGATTTAGATGAGCAGATGATATCAGCGGAGTATACAGAACAACTTCCCCCAGATAAGCGACAATCCTCCCTCTCAACAGTCCGCTGATGCTCGCTCCACTTGTCGTCATTGATCGTGGACATTGCACTTCCATCACTATTGCTACCGTTACCTGGTGATAAACACTTGGCTTGTTTCCATCTCTGGGACGCCACAGCGAGGATAGATTCAGAGGTCGAGACGCCAGCAATGGCTTTAGAACTCAGAACTGATTCTCTTGTCTGGGTATGTGCGTGATTCAGGTGCATGCGTACATCCGCAAAATCCAACATGGATCGGAAGCACTGGCAATGCTGGAAGAGTGGCGATGGTGGAGCGCTCTCAAGACCCTTCAGGTAAGTAATAAGTTTGGAAAAGAGCCGCCAATCCTCAAGTGCCATGCCAATGTCACGACGAAGCGCCTCATTTATCGGACAAACAGCAAGTACTGCGCCACTGATGTTGAGTGCACGCAAACGACTGAGGTAAACAGCAAGGGAGGGGGATTCGAAAAGCGGTTGTGGGGAATCAGAGCAAAAGAGGGCAGTAGATGGAACTCGGCGTTGGTTGGCTTTCAACTCGGCTAATTTCGTCACAAGGTGGCAGACGTCATCAACTGTCATCATGCTGAGAGGCTTCCGGAGGAGTCCATTCTAAGGTAAATATTAAACTTCTTGATTTTAGTGTTTGATTTATTAATGGAACAGTGGTCAAACCAGTAACCCGCACCCGCGGTAGTAAATAACTGAGTATTATCGAAATTTCGTAAGCGCAATGTTTTTGATCCGTTGCCTGCTTAATTTCCGACTGTTTCATCTTAGAAGTGACTCGACAGGAGAGTAGGAGGGATTGCTTTCAAACAAGATTATAGAAAACCCAAGGAAAGCAAATGTGGAATAATGTACAAGCCTCTGATTTAACTTCTGATACCGAGATACCTTGGGCTCTGAATCTCATGATCAAGACACAAGTGCTCCCTGCCCTTCCATTAGACGCACGTTTTAAATGATAAAAACCGATTTGGCAAAACTATAAGCTAACAGGAGCACGTATACTGGGGTCGAAGTTGATTTGATGGTTACCTTCAGTGGGACGGGACAGGATGGCTTTCCGGTCCGAGCAAATAGCGGGGGGAATTCTGCGGCCTTAGGATCCAGGGCCTGCAAGCTGTGATTAACTAAAATGAAATAAAATGAGTTTTTCGGGCTCACCATCGGAAAACAATTCTGACCAATGTATTTTCGCTGAAATGGCGGCCGATAATTGTATAAGATGTTAGCTTTAGATCTTGGGAAGATGGTTTTTCGTTCCAATTCTCCACGGGACAGAGAATATGGTCTCAAACGTTAAAATAAGCAGTTAGACACTCTGTCTTGTCTCACTGGAGGTTTTGGATGTTGTACAACCTTATTTACTGAGTGGTCTATCTTGTGCTGATGAACTCACACTAGCGTTGACCACCCAATCCGATTATAATTTAACTACCAAAAGTCTTAACTGAAAAATGAAACTTAGGACGGTATTGCACGCAAAATTTTGTCAATGTTGCTTGAGAAGCAGAAAGTTCCACCAAACATATTCTGATGCAGCATTGCCCTCACTTCAATATCTTCGACCGCAATCATCAGTGAGAAAGATGATACGCTCACTACAAAAACATCAGTCACTGTCGATAAAACATCAATGTTTACCACGTGTTTTTATTTGAAACACGTGGTAGGTTTACACATTTGTCATTTTTAATGTAAACCATTTCTGTTACGAACGAGGAGTAAAGGTGTCAGCACGCGTTGTAATGAGTGATCAATAGGGTCATGCAGATATTCGCAGTTGTGATTGGTAGATGCGTTGCAATATTTTAACCAAGACAGCAAGAGAGCATCTTTAAGGCCATGTAATTCAGCCCAAAGGTTGTCCAACTCCAAATTAGAGATTCGTAAAAGCCGTAACTAGTGTACATAGTAAAAATTGTAAAGATTGAGAGCAAACCAGAGAAACGATTCGTAAAGAAGGCTTTGTCGCCAAGATTTTGAATTACGATGTAAACTTCGATCACCACACAATGAAGACTGCTGATCGTGCAAATTCGAATAGCTAAGGCTAGCATGGCGATTACACTACCGAGTTCGATAAACTACTTGTGCTTCGTCGTATAATTTGAAATGCACTTTCAGTAACAGAAACTATACACATGCATTACACCCATTAGTCTTGAGTAACGACCTGAAGGTCGGACGTTCGTTCGCTCGTTCGTTCGTTCGTTTTTCAAGCAAAATAGATCCCAAGTAATGCACACAGGTAATTTGATAAAACCCAGAAAATATTGTACAATATTGTACAAACACAAAGTCCAAAGATCATGATCACAGTTCTGGAGATTTCATTCAGGTTTTGTAGTTTCTTATATCTTTTAGTTGAGGCGAGATGTTTGCTGTAAATATTATAATTGAAATCGTGAAATAACGAAACGACACAAACACCTACTTGGCCCTATTCAGTAGATTGAGAATCCAGCCGGGATGGCGATTAAACTACCACTGAACAAGGGTGACGTCGAAGCAATGGAGAGTGATTGAGGTTTAGTGATCCTACCCTTACTGTTTGAATAGAAGACAAATCCGACAGTGCAATTGTATGCTCTTAGTAAAATTTTTCCCAGCAGGTAATAAGAACAGCTTCATAGACACTATTGACGAAGCAAAAATTAAAAAAGTTTACCTTGAACCAAAGTTAGACGGAAAAAACGGTCCAGTTAGCACAAGGAGGATCGGGTTTTGTGGATACAAACTAACAGAATGGCCCACATTCACACATAGAGGTTTTGTTCCGTTTTCAAAGCACCATCGCTTCGAATAAACTCTAACAATACTGACGAAAATCATTAATGCCTCTGACCATCCGCTTTATCAAAAAACAATTCCGATTAGGTTCATCAATTAAGAGTTCAATGAAAGTTATGTTGACCAGCACAAAAAGCCAGTAAAAGTTGAAAGATCAAATATCCCAGGAAGGAAAGTGCCCAGACAATGGTCGTAACGAAAAAAATAAACAAAATCAACCACGCAGCTCGAGTAAGGTAAAATCCGGTGCAGAAGTAATTTAAATCAATCATGTGTGCTAGTAAAACGAGTGAGGGGTCGCACAGGGGTAGTGGGATCAGCTGCGATTTAAATCTATCACTAATTTGGACACCGCGTTAACACACATAGTAAAAAACCGTGATAACGTCCACTGTATTCCATTCCTCCCGAGCACGAAGGCGGAGCTACGCAGTTTCAGAGGAGACAAGAACATTTTAACTAACCCACCAAGCAACTATCTCAATTCCATTAGGGCCATACAAAGGAAAGATCTACAACAGTTCATCCGACTGCTTATCTGAAGTCGCATTAAACAATGGGCTCCAAGTAGGAGTGGGTCATTAAAAGGTTACGTTTCCATTGTAAAATCGAAAACACAACACAGACATTCTCTTACATGTTAGAACATCTACAAACCAAAGCGACACCAAACTGAAAGCCTGCACACAATGATAGGACTACAAAAAGCTCCGGCCATGATTAATTTCGTGTTGTGTTCTAGCAAAATGATTCAGATACTTCTAAGCTACTGAACGTTAATCGAGTAAGAATCGAGACTATCTTCGGATGTTATCGTAAAGAAAGCTTGAAATCTTGAGGTTTGACTGTGTCAACGACACATAGTGGCTAGGTTGGACAAAATCTTCGGTGGATTGTAATCCACCAGTTATTTTAGCATAATGCCTTAGGGACCTGACTGGAGTGCAAAGAGCCACTAAAGATGTGATAAAAAATACAGACCAAGATATACAAGTGTAATTCCTAGATAAGCTCCATCCTTTGATTCAAATCTTATTCGTCGACAACGTGTGCAACTGTGGAATTCACCGCACTTTGCCGCCAATACGAATACCTGAATACTGGACTTGTCTTATCAAGGACCTTAAAGTGTCATAGTCAGTCCACAGGGTGATACGGGTCTGTTGCTTCGAACAAAATCAATGAGTCACTTTCGAGTTGTCTCCTGAAGGCGTTTCATTGGCACACAAACTCCCACACCCCACAAGCTTTCACCACCATTGTTTTGCCTACAGTAACAGGTTTATTATCCCACCTTGTACACGGTGTTAATGCACCTACACATTTTCCACATTAGTCGTTGTAAAACACGCTAAATTGATAGCTCGACACTTCAGAGGCTACGCTGAAACAGACACAACTTACTAAGAGCCAATAAGAAGTTTTGCTCCTGTGCAGCAACGATCACATAACCAACAAAAAGCCAAAACTAGCATTGCTGACCGACAAAAAAGGGATTTGAACTAGACAGCTAGCTGTAGTATTTCTCATCAAATGGAGGCTTAGTTTAAGTGCAATGTGGCAATCAATGGAAAGGCAAATTAAGTGACAGACGACCAGGCTTTTGCGTGTCAAGGCTACCCTGTTTGTGGGGATCACCCGCACACCAGGAGAAATATTTCCGGAAGAGAATCTTTTGAAATTCAATAAATTGCTTCAACTGTTCACATAGTGAGAAATCCGGCCACTTAGCGTTGTACCTGAAAAGGCGCAACGTGTTGTAGTATTTTGATCAACTTAACCACTTAACAAATTCCATTCGACACGTAGACGACCTATCACATTCAAAGAGGAAAAGGGTGCAAGAAAAACTAGCAACGTTAACGGACTAACTTGCTTTAAATAGCACCTGCATCCAAAATGGGCCGCAATTTTCCAAAGTACTTGGCAAATAAATCGAAAAAACGGAAGAAGAAGTTTAGTCGGTGGCGTTTAATATCAGAGACGGATAAAGGACCTTTCACTGTTTTGGGGCACTCCTGAAAAAATGACAAACATTTCGTCTTACAGGACATGGAGGTTTTACAGATGCTGGTGCAGGTCCCAGCCTCTTCACGGGACTCTCTTCCTGCTTCATCACACAGTGTTCTACACGCGTTAAGAAAGATTGGCTTTCTTATGGAAGGGCTCGTAACACACCAGTTTTAATTTTATCATCATGCGAAACCTCAAAAACAAGAATACGAGTGAAACAGCACTAGGATGAATTAAGGAATTAGGCTTGGTTTCAACTACTGATGGCCCACTCAACATTGCTTCGTGGGTGCAAGTCAATCCCAGTGGTGGCTTGTGCAGATCTTGACCCAACAGCAACTCGCCCTGTCTCAAAAACACCCCTATGCAAAACCCATGTCAATCGAATACAGTGATCGGTTGAAGGAAACGCCCCTTCGCAGTGTGTTTAATGAAAAAAAAACAGTAAAGAAGAATCGTGTTCCGCACGACTTTCGTCAATTAACTGGTGCAGCAGCCAATTCAGAGATCTAGCAAACACCTACGACACGCAACGGCGCCGATTCCTTGCTCATGACCATCAAATAAAGATTGTGACCAGGCACGATCAGATTTGTCCTGGAAGATCCTCCAACAGAGTGAACCCTTGGCATTAATGCCTCTCTCTTTACCACATGCTTGCGATTTGACTTCTCATTTTCGTAGTCAAAAACAAAAAAATCGCGAGAATGCTATCGCTTCGTTGGCTTATTTAGAGTCACAAAAGACGCAAAGGTCTGTTGGCCATGATAAAAATTTTGCCAGATTAGCAATTAAGGTGTGGGTGCCAACATGGAGTGACTGAAGGAATTGACTTTCGCCGATGAACCGTAAAACAAACTGAACTTGTGGCACAATCTATAAGCAACTTACAAAACGATTTAGTCTTCAGAACTGGTTCAACAATACCACAGGAACGGAGATATAATGCTCTAACTAGACACGAAAACGAGATCGTGAGGTAGCATCTCCTGTTGAATCCAGTTTCCCGTGGCGCTTTTCTACGCACGACCGCAAACGCACATTTTCAGTAACCAACTATGAGAGCTCAAGTCCTGTATCAAGCGAACTCATAATTACTGATTTACTTAGATCAATAAGGTCTTGAAGGTTCGGGAGTTTAACCAGTCGGTTAACAAACATTGGGTCTCTTTCAGTGGTACGACTGTTTATGATAACATGCGTCTTTAATTCATTGTGCAAAAAAACACCAAAACTCGGTCATCGGCACGCGCCCAATTAAACCTGTTCGAAAACACAGTATCCATTGTTTGTCGGTACTCACAACAAAACGAGTGTTTCTGCTAACAGAGAGGGACGTGCTTTTATGCGATTTTTAGTCCACAAAATCCCATCCGCATCGGGTATTCTATATATAATTAGTGTGTTCGAGTTAGTTCGTCAGTACAGTTTAACGATTTGGAAATATTTAGACCCATGTTGAAAATCAGGACCAGGCTAAGATCTATACCCACGTGGATACCGAAGACAAACTAGGGTGTTATTTGTAAACTCAATGATTTTGTTTGTTTTTGATTTGCATTCGCCTTATTGCTAGTTACATGCGTCGTCAGTAGGAATATTATTAAAAAGCATTCAAATTGTTTTTAAACTTACCATGTCGATCCTTGCTATCACTACTTGCGAGAGAAAATCCACATACGTTTAAGTAATCTACAGAAGTAGAAAGGACGGTTTTTGTCACAAAATTACAATTACTCATAGAAAATATTTGATCATGGTTTTTCTTTAATGAAAACAAAACAAACATTTGGTAAATTTGAGGTGGTTGACAACCTGCAGTCTATTTTAGACTTAGTTACCCTAAAGGATAATCTTAGGCTTCATTGACTTGCGTTTTTTTCACAATGCCTACATTCGTCCGACACTATTTAGGTATAAATTATGTTGAGAATGCATAGTGTACATTAGGAGCCTAAATTAATTACAAAGTATTAAGCTGTTCTAAAATATATGAGCGCTGTATATCACATAACCTGAGGTGAACTTTTCAGATGTTTCTGATTGATACAGCGTTAATAAATACACGCAGTCCAGAAGTGAACAAAAATATAGTTGAACCCAAAGTCAAATGACTTAACAACGACAGAATTTATTAGGGGCTTACTTCAATTTGGAAGTCGCAGCAGTCAACGACACAAATGAGCACACTTAGGAGCCCCTCGACAAAATTTTAATTCAACCAAACTAGATGAACCTGCAGCTGCGGCCGCACTCGATTGTAAGCGCATGCGTTTTTTGAAAAACCGAGGACCAGTCTTACCAATAATTACCTTAGAGAAGGTATTGAATGAAACTGATAAATTTCGTTACGACGATTACATGAAATTTAAAGTAAGGCCTTAAATTAAAATCTTTTCACACCATTGACTGTATGAATTTCAAGAAAGGGACTAAACGACTTATCGACTGACGACTCATAAGGTGAAACACGCATTGAGATTAAATAATAATAATAATGTATTAATGAACTATATTGGATTTTGTCTTATATTTAGCCAGATTTATTAAAAATACACTTTAATTCGAGAAATGTAAGTTTTCATATTATGTTTAACAATAGAGCACTTAGGACAAGTGAATTGTAGAATCTTTGCTGCTACTGTAACGAATTTGGCGCGACTCGTGTGTGAATCTGTATGTGCAAATATTGACATCCCCGACAATTGTAACCAATAATGCAGTTCACTTTGAGAACTATTTGAATTTCTTCGTAGTTACTGTGGTGAATGAATAAACTCTAGATTAAAGCAAAGGTTGATTAGGACGAATAAGTTGTCCAATTTTACAATAGTATTACAGTTTATTCACCAAAATACTTAATTAATTTAACTTTGGCTGATTAAAAACAAATCACGCAACAAATCAAGAGGGCTGTTAGAATTTTGGATGGAATGCGTCAGACAGACTGCAAGTGGAACGGCGCAGAAACGTCCGTACAGCATTTTTAGTTTTCGCCCTGTTTGACTTATGTGAATAGTTACGGTTCCTTCAGGAAATTGTGTTCGCCGTTTTGATTCTTTGCATTTTCAAGTTTAAGCATAGGAAAGTCTCAATTGGGACAGATGAGTTTCTAGTTGAAACGCACATCACCACTCAGTTGTAGGTTCAGTAATTTCTTGGTCCGCAAGATCCGTCATTCCACTTACCGTATTACGTCAAGGTAATTGATGATGACAACAGGGAACCAGCCAAGGTGAATTAAACACAGACCAATTCGAATAAATGCAGTGAATAAGGGCTTTATCTTGCATATTAAAGACTTTATGGTTACCTTTTAAATTCTTTCCTTGTAAATACATTATTTGCGTATTTATTTAATTGCGACACAGCAGCAAAGTTTACGTAACCACTTTTCTGTGAGCAATGCATTACTTTTTGGTGTTAAGTGAAGTGTAAAACTAAAATCTCACCCTGAATCAAACCGCGGATTTTGGGATTAAGGAAGGGAGAACACGCCATGACTGCGGATAGATCACTGACGGTCACGTCAACTGTAGAAACTGAGTGAGCACTGGACCTGGAACCATGGCATCTGTTAAGAAGGAAGCTAGCTAAACGGGCTGGACTGAAATCATGCGCAGAAAGCTCGCACAGACGGAGCGCCGCGCTCGCTTGCTTCGAATGCGCTACGGACGGGAGGCGTGAGTGCCTCGTGGGTAAAGTTGACTGAACCGTTGACGATTGGGTGCGAATTCGACAAGCCGAAAGCGCTGGTCCGAGCCTAGAGAACACATAAGCTCACTTTTACATTCAAACGTCAGTGCTTTCATGGTAAGTCAGAGCCTCGAAAAAAGGAGTAAGTCACTTTCCGAACATCAAGCCTGCCAACTTAGTCATGGTAAGAAGTTTGGGCTGGTGAACCGAGACGCAAGAAATTAATGGATTACTTTTTGGATACAAAACATTCATATCTAAGTGCATTTGTATTTAGGTTTTGTTCCTGATTAAATCAGCTGCGTAAATAACAGCACCATTCTATGTAAATTAACTGCAGTCCACCTCTTCAGCGCTCTTATTTGCTGTCCATGGAAATCTTTTACTGAATCCTTGAAGTTCTGGAAGCAAAACCAGTTGAATGGAACCCGATCTGGACTTAATGTTAAAATCCAATTCTTGGGTTAATCTATGGAAGATATCAATTCCTATCAATCGCAAATGTAGAACCACGTGACTTCTCTAATAAGAGTTCCAAACAATTACTCATGTCTTAAAGAGTTCCTGTTTAATCATATATGGCCTCTAAATAGTCGATGATCTAAGATCAACAGTCCATGTGGCCAAATAAATGCAACGAAAATATTACAAGTTGGTTTTGTGGATGCTCGAAGGCGACAAAACAAAGGCTCACACCTTTCCAGAACACGCGAGTAGAGCATTGAAAGCGTATCGGTGGGGAGAACGGGTCGACTGGTAGATGCAGTGCTGGCTTCATCGTCAGAGCCCAGCACACATTTATTCCCGGTAGGCGAGTAATGCTCCTCGAGAAAAAGGCTCAGCCAAGTTGTATGAAAAGGCCAGTGAAGAAGAAGGCACAGCCACGTTGCAGCCACTTCTAGTAGAGGTGCCTGAGTGCTTTGGAATTCCTCTGTCCTCAGCATCCGACCTTAAATGAATGCAGTAAGATGAGTATGGAGCTAAGTGCGTTCAACACTTTCAAACTGAAGGCTTAGAAGGTTGTAGAATATTACCACCAGTAACATAGCTCCCGCATTACTTGCGTTTGTAATCAATATTACACGTACTTTAAACTAGAAAAGGATTCCTTCCGATCAACTGACATTTGACTTATTTTACACGATATTTCTAGCTAAATTGCCTTTACCTTGTCCAACTAACCTATTTCAGTTGGTTCATTGTGACCTTTGCTTCTGCGTATTACGATCAGCTATTTTAAAGCTGTTAAAATTCACGAAATTGATAATCAATTGAGAACCACGTCATTGGTTATAAAAATTGCGTTCCCTGAGGGTATGCACTTATACCCAGTACTTAAAAATTTTTATATGAACAGAACAAATACACAGACCAGAGTATCGAACTTGATTTAACTCTAACCTTTTGCTTACTCAAGCAGTCGCATATAACTGCAGTTTAGGTATCTCACCTATCTTCTTGTGTAGTTAACAGCAAACTAAGTTTCCTGTTTAATCCATTGCCTTCTTGAGATTGCGTCAACACAGCTCAGCATTGCAAACTATATTTCCAAGCTTGGCCTGCCTTTGCATGTTAAGTAGAAACGACAGCTAACGTAGGATTTGTTTTCGTACCGTTCGAGGCATTCATATAAGATGCCCCAAACCCTTTACATTGATGCCGGGGCTTATGTCAAAGTACTCGGTGCATAATTATACTATTAAACGATTAAAATGGAATTAATAGATTCTTTAATTGGGGAGAACTGATCCACATGCCTGCTACAGTCAATTCACCAATCCATGGGTGGAATGAAAACAACACTCGGGGCCTGGGTATTTATTTTCATCATCAAATTTTCAAAATTTTACGTTTTTATTGCAGTGGCTGTTTCTATGCCACTTTTACAACATCAAGCTTAACTATTAAGTGTTGGAAAGAACAACTCCAGTGGAAACCGACCATGAATACGTAACCGCCACAAAATCAGGTGTGTGCCATAGGGAGAGGTTCGACAAAAATAGCATGCGAATCATGTTTTGGTATGAAAATATTATCTACCTGTGTTGATTCCAAATTGCGAGTGGCGCTCTGTGTGAAATCGTGTGGGCAAGTTGGGAAGCACAATAACTACTTACATAAAGCCAATCATTCACTTGTACCGACTTTTACAATTCCTGTCTTACGGAGGATACAAGTAAACCAATATGCTCAGTCCTAGGTATTTACTCGTCTTCTAGATTTCTTTGATCACTGGTCGGTGCTTGAACTTGAAGTGTTTTAGCAGTTTGAAAAAATTCCAAAATTAAATGACCTTTACCTGTGTTTAATAGTGTAATGTTTATAGAAAAACTCACCTAGAAATGCCATGGAGGTCAAAAGGTATTGGAGCTTGTTAGCGTTGATGTCGGCTAAAGGGTGGTCGTTAATGAAAAACTCGGGAATTGATATTGTTTTTGACCATAATTCCGAAAGTGAGCTGGGATCTGAGTGGTGAATGCTTCTGACCGAGCAACGCGACCCCTAAATGGCATTACGATGCATAAAAAATCAAAAAGAAAGAAGTGATATAAACCGCGCATTTTGATTAAACATTTTGGGATTTGAACCAAAGGCCGTTGCTCTGCGCGGTCTTATGTGTGCATGGCTAGCGCAAAAATATGAAATTGTTGAACCATAATAAGCTAACACCAGTAATTTACTTGCTGTGTGTTTCGCACATGAAAGCCATTGTTCAAAAACCTTTTAATTCTACAACTTATTCTAGTTCGAATAAACTGCTTTTCTTCAGTGTTCACTTTTAGCAACAGTTCAGGAAATTTTTTAGACAGACCACATTTCTCTTAAATAAACTACCGATGTTTTCTGCTAACATAGCTCCAGCAGTTTAGTAGAAAATTCACAGCAAAGATTTTCTAGTTATCCGTCTCCTAAAGCTATAATACTAGAATCATGGAGTGGGATAGACACGAACAACTATATACTGCAGTGGTGAATTTATCTTCACACTCAATATTTGATAGGCAAACATGGACAGTTTTAAATTTTAATAACGTTGATTAAAATCCAATGAGCTGTGCAGGTTCATTTGGGTGGCTGGTGGTTAATTGGTTGAATAGGATAACAACGGTTTACCATTAAGCTGTCAAAGTGGCTCCCATCTTGATGCTGCTGCGGACCCACAGTTGGCTCATCAATGTACAGTGTTAAACAGCATGCATCGTGCATTTGCTGCCAGAACTTATCACAAGATTCGCTTCTCAGCAGTTGATCAGAGGGACAATCAATGTCCTGCGAACATACGATAATAAGAAAGATATTCGGCGTTTGTGGACATGCTTCTGGGGAAGATTTCTGGGTGGCTTCATTGTTCTAAAGAAAGAAGTGTGGTTTTAGCTTAACCTAGGTTTTATGTAATACTCTAATTACAGTAATAGTTTCACCTTGTATCAATTTAGTGGTTGACTTCTACTAGTCTGATTTAGGTGTCCTGCGAACGCTAACAGTAGCATAACGAAAATTCCCTTGATGGTGCCCTGTGTAGCACCTTATTAGAGCTAACGCATGGTTTCAGGTAAAATCAATTAAGGGGCACGGCATTCTTATGAGTTTCATGGCTGATCGCAATTTCAATAACTATGATGAATTAGGACTTTTTCGGCTTTGTTTTGTACAAAAATTCTCATGTATATGTGCGCATGCTCGCCAACGCCAAACTTTGTTAAGGAGGTTATTAGGCAACTTTGGATCAAGATAAGGGTACAACCTTAAACATGAAGTCGAATTAAAATCTTGATATTGAGGAATAACAGTGCACAAATTAGTTAAAATGTGCCATATGAGCAAAGAAATTCAGAGTTAAGTCTTCTCGCCAACGTCTATTTATGGGGTCACACAAGCCACTCGTCGGCAAGTATTATACTTACAAAACGTACTCATTTTTACTGCACTCACGCTATTGAATTGGCCATGGTGTGAAAATGAGACACCCCATGCCCGTCATCAGTATCCGAAAAAGCAGTCAAAGCTACTCATGACAGGAATTCAGGTGATATTGTTTGAATGATATCTGCCTCAAAACAACATTCATCTACCTACCACTGAGACAGTCTGCAGTGAGTCCGCAAGACGCCACAACACACGAGGTCCCCCTTCAACAGGAGAAATCAGAAACCGACTTATCGTCTGACAAAACTCGGCTACGCGCCCTATTTGATGCCAGGCTGTAGCGTCGACTGATATGAAAACTCGGGTCTGGCGATCACAGCGGATATCAAGGAGGTGTAAGGTGTGACAGGTGTCTAGGCTCTCCTGGCGTAATTGCGCTTCGAGCGCGTTGTAGAGACCCTCTTCAAGGCATGGGGAACCATCACTCAGAAGGAGCTGCTGGGAATTAGTCTCTCGCGAAGGTTGACTCTGCTTGCAGATGCCGTTGAATGAGTCCGTACTCCCGACGCTATCTTTACTGTCGACGAACATTTCATGAGTTTTTTGAGCTTCTATTAACAGATGTTTAAGTGAATTGTTCCATTTAATTTAAGAAAATGTTTAGTAGTTGCAATTTATGCCTGCATCCTAAAATAACAACAGTTACTAACCCTGTAGTGCCATTTGCAGTTGACAACGCAGAGTTCTGAAATGTAAAGTGTTTCTGACTTCCAGAAAGGGAAATCTAACAAACAATGATTCATAGAACGTGACGTTTACCCTTATTTAGGCGTATTCCACTTTAATTCTTGTTCACAGGGCTAAGGTGGCTATGATCAGAATATAAACTGCAAACGAAAAAAATCATTGCTGAAATTAAAACCATATCTGATGGTTTTTCACAAATTAGGAAAATAATTTGAACAAACCTGGGTTTCTCAAGTGATTTGAAACATCATGGATAAACAAAATTGCTAAATGATAAAATTGAAACTCTAAAGAAAAGGTTCACAAGCCTATAATTAATAACTCCAGGAGAATCGAAGAGATACCGACCCATTCTAATGACCAGATACATGGTCTGCATCTGGCGAGGAAGAATTAAAGTTTGTTTAAATTGAAAGAGAGCTCAAAAACCTATTAGTTTAAAATAGAATAATGTTTTAATATGAGAATTTAGGGGACATCACAAAAAGTCTAATTGGTAGAAATCGATCCACCTTCTTACTTTCCTCGGTAAAAGAAGTAGCTTATGTTACTCCTCATTTTGCTTGCGATAAGTTACATTAGAGAACAGTAATTTGAGAGATCAAGTCAAAAAACAGTAAGGGTGACTCCTTTTTTGAGTGCAGAAAAATATGCATTCAGGACAACAGGAAACCAAATTATCTGAGCTTCAATAAATGTCTAGTTGAAGTTTGAAACAATTTTGAAATTTAAAGGCAGCATCAAGTATGTAATAACGAAATTGATCTCAATTACGTACCCGATGATATCTGAGAACTATTCATAAGTCGCACATTGTCCCTTTTGAGCTGCCGAAAACGACTCTGTACCTTAATCAGTCGAGTAATAGGCTTGAATATTGTTGACAAGATCGCAAGAAGGCCAAGTAGCCAAACCACACCAGAAACAATAAGTGCGACCTTCAGACCGGTCTCAAGTTTGTTGGAATTGTTTCTAGGACCTGCATACACTCTATGTACTGTAGTCCAAGTGAGCAGGGACAAAATCCACAAAGGCAGAAAGGCCCACGAAGGAAGACAGCAGACTCTGCGAAATCGAGGTTTTGTGGAACCTAGAAAAACTTGAAGGTATGAGAACTAGTGTTATGGAGGACTACTTAAAATGTTGAATTCAAACTAAAGGTACCTCCAATTCGAGCCCAGTTTTTTTAATGCAAAAATACCCATTTTGATGGCAGAAACTTCCCAATCCAGCGCTTTAGTGAAAGATTAAAAAATTGAAGTAAGTACTTTGCATCAACTGAAAGTCAATGGGCCCCAGCTATTTGAAAAGTAGACTATTATTTGTATGCTTTTGTCTATCCACTAACTGGACTTGCTAAAACAGAAAAATTATATTGAAACACTTGATTGACCTCTGTTTGGTTTCTGATAGTTTTATTTATGTTGAAGAATCACGGCTTTAGTCTTAAGTGATTCTCCACAACGATTACTGCTTATTTTGGTAACATTTTTGCAAATTCTTTAACAAACTCTAACAAGGTCAGTAGCTTTATCACGTCACAGACGAATCAAGCCAGCACTGCGTAATGTCTGCTGCCTGCTTTTCGTCTGTAACCAGTTAGCACACACCCTGAGCAGTAAAGTTGCTTGAAGGTATCGCTCTAAATGGTAGGATAGCATTTAATATTTTAACGAGACACTCGTGTTCCAGTCATCGTACGTCGACTTCTTGAATGAAAGTAAAAAGTTGAGGGAAGTTCATTGATTTTCTTTTCTCTAAGATTTTCACTGGGGCTGATATTTTCTACGTGTAAATGTGAAATTTCAACTGTAAATTTGGTTAAGCAGTTGAGCTTTTAATTTACATGAATAACATCAAAGAAAAAACATTCATTACAATTCATCCTTACCGAAAATTTAATACAAACATGCTTTGCCTTAGAAGGAGTTGAAAATATCTCCGCTAACACTAAATAATTCTCATTTGAAATTTCTGAGGACTTTAACGATGCCACGAATCTTTAGAGTTGGATCATACATATGCAGAACTCAGACAATATTTTGGATTTCTATGCCAGAAATGTAAAGGCTATTAGTAGAGTTTCAGGTGGACATGTACTTGAGCACAAATTGACCGCTTAGTATGATCAGGAAAACAGTTGTGCACACCTCTGTGAATAGCAAAATGTAGTTGTTCTAAAGTATTTTTTTAACTGAGATGAAATAACTTTTCGAGCATGAGCCTCTAGTTCGATAGCTCGGTATATTTCCTAAGCAACCACGAATTTAGGCAGCTGATGTTTCCTTCAAATATATTCGAATCAAGCTACTGTCTTTGGCCAGCCCGTAAGGTCTTGTGCCAACTGACTGCTAGCCTTATTCACCTGCTCATCCTAATCCCTGCAAATAATTATTCTCGAGATTCAGGAGCAATTTTGAAGTGAGACGGCATTAAATACAATTCACAAAACTAGCAAAAAGGAACTATGTGACTTTTATACCTAAATTACTTGCAGAAAACGCTTAGTTATAAGAGATTGTCTCTTGTTGGCACAGCTCTCTTAAAGCACCTCATTAAAGATTATGACCATTTCCTTACCTTTGTGCGTAGCCATTAATTATTGATGCTCGTGTGAACGGTAATGGCTTTGTTTATAACAAAAGAATAGCATTTCAATTTTTTCAAGAAATGCACCATCAACTATATGTTTTGCGATAAGTCTAGTGGTTTTTTTCTGCTCTTGTTGTTCTTTTCGTGAAGTCATTCGTTCACATTTTTACGTCAGTCTCAAATTATCAGGTAATGACGCGTAAATTAAGAATAAGGGTGACCAGAAAATTACACTTTTTCGATAATTCATATCTTTAAGACCTGGAAGACCATTGCGGACTTTCTTCAATTGGAGGTTTAGACTGGTGGAAGCAAATCCAATTTCACAGGCTTCAAAAATTTAATTGGAACTGACGTGAACAGTATATCAAGTTCAAGGTAAAGAAACCAAAGAGATAAATTTATGCAGATTGATGAATAAGAACCACTCCTAAAGAATAGTCAACACGGCATCTGCTTAGACTTCCTCAAAAAAATTGTCAATGCCTTCTAGTAGATGTGACCTACACTGAAGCAATTAACTTGTGAAGACCCGCATGGTAACTATGAAGGCCAAATTACGTCAAAAATTTTGTGGTGGTCATAGGTAATAGATCATTATTTCAGCTCTCGTGAGGAATATGCATAACATTAATGAAAAATCTCCATTTACCATATTATTTATTTTATCTTTTCTCAAAAGCTTAACAAAGTGTCATGCACATAGTTATTGTTACATAACAGGAACGAAAATATTGTGCACAAAAGTCGGCACTATACACAAACTGCAGTTTCTTATGTTTGATCAGTGGATAAACACCACAGGACAATTTTGGGAGCACGTATCGTAATAGACAAGGTGCAACTTGAAAGGATTTGGACATGAAACTAAATGGTTCGAAATCTGAAATTCCTCAATTACTTGAAAAATTACTTAGCAATCAGTTTCTGAAATAAATTTAGGAACGTAAGGATAACACTTCGTTTATAACTAAAACAATAGTTAACGAACTGTTTTAAACGCAAAATGAATTTGGTTCCGTAAGGAATGTAAGATTTGAAAGAAGCCATCAGACACAGGAAAAAATTGGCTTTTTCTAAATATGTGCCAAAGAGTCCCTAGTTTTTGGCATTTTTAATCTTACCGATGAGAATTATAGCGCAATCACCTTAGTTCGGCGAACTTCATGGGGGAAATTAAACTCACGAATTGCGTCCTCGGCAGCAAACTGCAGGTAAGTGGCAGTCTTTGAGTACTTGGATGTTGTAGCCTCCCACATCTTTTCCGACAATTGAACAGCAGCCTCCCATGGGGTCTCAGAACTCCCCAGTCTGAGGTTAACAGGAAGAAGCCTAGGAAATAAGTAAACTACAATTGTGACCGAAAACTCCAGGAATTATATTTGCAAGACTTGAGAGGTAAGACGCTGATGGGAATTTGACCTCCTGACAGATCAAAACATATGACCGTAAAGCTAAGAGAAGAATCAAAAGATTGCACCTCCTTTGTTTAATCATATGTCACTGATTTTCCAAGGGGGTTCCCGATAAAAATGCTGGATCCATTTAAATGAAATCACAAGAGTTTAACTAAGGAATCCGTGAGGATGTGTCTTAACACCCCATAACATGCATTGCCCGACTCGAAAGTGATTATTGACAAAAAGTAGAGATAACATCTAGAGGAACCTGAACTCAGGCTAAACCTGTGTTCTTGAGTCGAATCAAATACCAACCGAATCTTGAACTTGTCATGCTACGAATTTACTTAATAATTTGATTTTTGGAAATAATTCATAACTTGACATGTTAATTTATAAAATGATTATCTAATGCACCGGAATATAATTACAGTTATAAAAATGATATAACCTGATATTTGTGGGAATTGAACTTTTGACGGGAGGTCGGCAGAAAAGGATGTCCATTATTAGACTCCAGGATCTAGCGTAACGCATCAGTGTTTCACCAATTTGCTGTGCTGATTTCCATCGCCTTACTAATCCACCGTAAAACACCAAGCCTTAAATTGAAAATCAACATTTTGCATCGATTTTCTTATTTATCAACGCAATCTCATTTCATTTCTCAAAGTAGTAAGAGGTGGTGACCTATGACATCAGGTGGAACGCAAATTTGGCAAATGGTGGGTTTTTGTACTTGATTGGAGAATCGCTCAGATAGTCGTAAAGGATAGTCAATAAAATATTTCTTCATTCTAAAGAGATGGTAAACCGGTGGTTTAAAACTACAGGAAATGGACATAATAAGTAGGGCCTAAAATCACTTAGAAATACTGGAAAATTACTGCTGTAGTGAAGTTTTTCGTACATTGAAGCTAAGTGTCTTTGAACAACGTTTTTCACTACTTATAACTTATCAAAATTTTGCCAGTGTGGAATAGTTACTCCGATCATTTTCTTCATGGGTGATTTACCATCACATCAAAGCAGTTCTAATGTTTAGCTTTGCTGACTTGTCTTTAGAAATGAACCCACTGGGATTTCCATTGTACCTGCAGAAACATACAGAGCCTCTGCAAAAATGAATAAAAAAGGACAGTCTAAACTAAGTGGATGGTGGCCTTATTGACAGCATCTCCCATAAAGGCCCACAGAAAGTAAGAACCTACATATGAACATGAGGTAAATTGTTACGGAAGTAAGGCCAATCGTAAAACCAAGCTGCCACCCAAAAATAAGGCCGCAAATGTAGCTGAATACTAATGCAATGGCAGTTGGTAATAGAGCAGCAGGAATTTTGGACTTGTATTGCAGATCGATCGTCTTTTTCTCTTTACGCCGGTATGCGGCCTTGAGATAGACTGAAATGAGAAAAGCATCCAGGCATTAAATGCAATGACCCCTACATTTTCTACCCATTTTCGTTTTTTAGATGATAATTTCTCAATTTGTAGGTCTGCCTGACAAGGCTCTACACTTAGGTGATTTTTGATGTGAGTGACCGGATGTGTGACGCAGGAGCCTTTGAAAATGAAAAGCATTTACAACGTTCCTGTTCAGTTTCCATGCATATAAATTAAAATACCATCCTAAAAATATGAACAACACGAAATCTGAAAGACGGAATACTATATCCGTAGCGTTTTCTGCTGCTTGCATGCAACAATCCATGTCTGGGTTCATATTTCCTATTAGCATCAAACCTTTCAAGTATTATGGTTTAATCAGGGGTTCTTAGTGTGTGAGTAGGTTTGGTAGAATGCGGCGATGATGCGTATAAACCCAGATGAATATTGCGGAAAATTCACTTGAGAGGTTCTTGCTGAAGATCCCCTTTTTTGTTCCATCAGGTCGAAGAAAAACGCTCACTAAGGTTGGCAAAATTGTATGTGGGGACGTAACCATATCTGCAACTGCATGGATACATCGGTGTTGAAACGGTGATAAGTATGGGAGTTGAGTTGATCGCTCCGTTGAGGCTTGCCTGCTACGGAGATTAGCAAAAAGACCTTCTGTTTCATAAACTTCTGCAAATAAAAACATTTGAAAAGCGTTGCTAAACATTTTGTACGGCAAATGTTAACCTACGGATTTATAGTTACATTGAAAATCATTCAAATTTAACTCATTAAAAAGTGTGTAGACAGCAAGAACACATGTTATTTGGTACTATTAAGATCTGCAACCAAACAGGAATGCGGTCTCTTCTCACTTTTGCATCAAAACAAATTTATAATTAACCTCAAAAGCTACTGATAGATATGAGCCCAATAATGTATTTTGAATTAAAACCAAACTAACTCTAACATTTAACTGAGGTAGTTAGGGTTTATAAGGAGCAAATGAATATGGTATCGAAGACCTTAGGAAGATCGGTTTTGGATAGTATTTAAAAAATATTTTATGAACAATCAAAACCGATGGATAAATCAAAATCTTATCGAGTTTACACAGATAACACCTTCTAGTCAGCGATTCCATGCAGCTGGTTAAGAAATTTCACTGTAAGAACAATGAAAAATAGCTAACTAATGACCCACCAATACAGTTGTTTAAACATGTACTGTCAAACGTAATTTCCCAAGTGCGATGTGGTTCATAAAAACTCGCAGTCAGGTTCAATAGGGTTTCCCAGAAATGTCGTAAAATTTCCATCGCTTATCCATTTTAATTTTTCTACTGCCACGAAGCTATAATGCCCTAATGTGAACACCAATATGCAAAACAATTAAGAGGAATCGTCACTTTTACCCACATGAAATGTTTAAATATTCAAGCGTATGGCTTCTGACGAACTTAATAGTACTTAGAGTTGCACTTTTTTTGAAATACAAAAAATTGGACAATAAGTTTTTAATTCATTAAAATGTTACACTTCAATAGGTTCATAAAAACAACGCAAAATGTGAACCTATTCAGTGGTTTTTATGGACGTTGCCAGGAAGATGAGGTAAATGCGGCGACTGCCCTAATTCTAAGTCCGAACTGCTTGTTTGCTCCTAAATGTTCATCGTTTTGAACTTGTCTGAAGCAAAGCCACCTCCTTAAATGCTTAGAACTTGCCTTCAAACAATAATGGAATAATAATGAAATACAATGAAATATAAATTAACTGGAATGTAATGAAAGATTTTTTTACAAATAGCACGAAATAATCCATCAGTTTAAAGCAGGTTAATTCGTTTCACACGTAGCCTTTCCGCTAATAACATTTTTTGACAGAAATTTGCACTGAAGTAACAAAATACAAAACAGTTGCATCGGAACACCGGGGCCATGATGAGATACTCGTCGAATTCTAAAGATAACCCGGTCGCGGTGTTCTCTTAGCAAAGAAGTTATTTTATAAACATTCGCTGAAGGAGACGGCTTACTTAACCAATCTGGAAAGATGTCGGCAATAAAGTTTCATTTCAAGTACTTTTTCTACTTACCGATCCCGAGGGTCTTAGATGAAAATATCTGGTTTTCCACCATTGGTGGCTGGTGGGTGGTAGATTCGTTACTTTTGTGATGTTGTTGAGATTCTCGAGCATGGTGATGAATATGGTGATGATGTTGATGCTGCTGCTGAAGCGGAGGAGCGCGTAGGGGTGGTGATTGCTTAGGTTGAATTGGGTGAAAACGCTGGGAATTGACTTGGGAAGTGGGCTGAGAAAGGGATGACAATTCGTCTATCGAAGAACTACTCCACACCTCCTCTTCTGCCTCTGTGCTGGTGGAATTGAATCGCGACTGCATGGCGCCTTTAAATATCCACTTTTACTGAAGAAAGAGATAAACAAATTACATGATCCGTCTAAGTTCCCAATTAATACCCCTAGACAGTGTTTAGTATCTTTGAAGAATGATCTTGTCCACATTACTGTCATGTCGATAAATTTGAACACAGCATCTCACTTGTCAAAGCATCACAGAAACACAACTAAAATAAAAATTCACAAGGAGAAGTCCTCATTGTGCAAGATGAGTAGTCTATAAAATGCGTACACAAGTTTTTTGTTGCTGTGTTACCTCAGTAACCTTAAGATACCCACAGAAAAGTCCATCGATTCAGTAAAAAGAGAAACGCTTTTGAAAACCGTTGCGCTTCTCGCCCATTTATTATGAAGGAATCGTTAAGCGATTAAAGCAATACGATAAATTATCGAAGAAGCTGCTCAAACCGAAATAAACAATTTTTGGTCACGTTAAACATTTCAGATGACTTAGAAGTGTCAAAAATGAAGCTTTACCAAAAGTGATGCTTATAGTGCAATTAAATAAAGCATCTTATCCAAATGTAATTTGTAAATTTTAGTTAAAGCCTTCTCTCGAGTTGACCTCTTAAGTTTAATTTCTACTTTGAATGCGCTCTCACGTACTGCTTCATGTAAAAATAGGACAAAGGGTTACGAAATTACTGAGAGCCGAACAGGTCTTAGAAACGTTAAACATAATTGTTGTGGTGAGGAGGACGAGAAAGTTGTATTCATGGGAAGAATGAATCTCGTTGCACTTGTGCTGTGATAAACTGAACTGAGAGCCCACCGACTGCTATTTGCGAAAACAAAATTATATTGTGACCAAATATAATGATGAAACCAAAGAATTTAGATGAAAAATGCTTTCCTAACCAACGATCCTACTTAGGGAAATAATTGAAATAAATTATCAGCAAATTCAATTACGTTATGATCGCTGTCGTTGGTGGTTTAAATGGCTTGTGCGAAGAGGTAAAAACATCAAAGTCTTTGTGTAAACCATGGGTGTATTTTAGCATATTATTAGGTCTACTGACACCGCTGTGGTGCTCATGCTACTTTCCCACCTATAATGAAATGTTTTGTCATAATTTTTCGTTCCCCTTTATTAGAAATTTTTCTTGACAAAACGTCTAAATCAGTCATCCATACTTAAAGATATGAGTTGCTGGATGTGCCCCAATATGTGCCGACGCTTACCCTTGTTACGCCCCGCTGTAGATTCGCAAGGACAAATCTAAGCGCAAATGTTTAAGCAGATTATGCCACAATCAAACTACACTTCGTGTCGAATTGAATTCCTTCAGTTATTGATTAGACCACATCAAAACTAATCGCATCACATAAAAGCACGTAGAGGCACAACAGCTCTTTCTATCCCCGAAAAATGAATTTATATGTAACTTTCGGGGTTGCATTCATGTGAAATACGCCGCGGAAATTTCTGCACTGTCATTTTTTTTAGATTTTTCGCATCCAGTTATATTCAAAATTAAAAAAAATGAAAACAGTACTGTTGCTTTCGTTTGTTGACCAGCGAGTCAATAATCGTATTACTAAGGGAATCATGATAAAAACCGATTCACAAGCTGTCGCATGTGCGCAAATTACCTTTTGGTGATGCAACGAATCTCCGTAAAGCGCCCAGGGCTGACGCCGATAGAAAGCACAATGCAGTAACTGCTGTTCTAACTGCTGCCAAAGCGGCAACAGAATTTGCCGTCAGGGCCTGGGTTGCGGATTGCCCCAGCTGATGATTGGTTTCTGCGTTTGCCTGTCCGGCTCTCGCTCCCATTTTCCGACCGCTGTATGTCCGTCCTACTACAAGAAGGAAACAGTAAACGTAAAAGCGTGTTCACATTCGTTTCTTGCCTTGGTTTTAAGGTCCGTCTTTTGTCACTTAACAAATGCAATAATACTTTAGTTGGAAGTAAATAGCTACGCCAAATGTTTTAGCACGAGCTTAGCGTGGCTGTTAGCCAACTTCAAAAGATTGTGGAACAGATTTTTCATTGGATGAACTTTAGTGAAACTCCACGAAATTCTGGTTCAAAATCCATGCCTACAATTTGAAACTCCTGGAATGTTGAGATTAGAATGGTTGTCTAAAAATCGTTTTATATGTACAACTTTTACTTCTCCATTAATGCGTTCCACTCCAGCGCTCCAGGTTTTAATGTTTCTGTAATGGCCTGTTTTGACATTTTGTTTCCGTCTTATTTCTGTTCATTTAAAATATTTTGCATTGTTTCAATCGAATATCTGTGATGCGCGACCATGAAATTTAATTGACAATTTTTGACTATCTTCAGTATTGTCACATTGGTTTCAAACGTATATGGTGATCATTTTTTTGAGATTTTTGAGATTTTTGAAGTGGTAAGTCTCTAGTAGGCTGAAAGCAAATAATTGCGTTTTTTATGAAAGGGTGTGTCAATATGGGTAATGAAAATCAAATGTTGTGTTATCAGGCCAATTTTTGCGACCTCAAGGTAGTCGTAAGACCATTTACATGTGAATCTATGACAACGAGGTTCCAACACAACTAAGGGTACATTTCATGAACAAAAAAGGAACAAACAGAACGGGCGCTGTAGGACTTCGACTTTACCGGTCTAGAAGAAATGATCTGATACCTAATCGTACGATGCGAAGCAAACATGTTTTTGGCCAAAATATTTCAAGCAAACTCCCAATTTTCAAATAAATCACTCAGTTGTTTGCGTCAAGTGAGATGACAAGAGCAGGCAGGAATTGCGTCAATGCATAAACAGGGAAGGTGCATAAAAGGCAGGTTTTATTATTGGGATTTATGCATCACATGGTAAGAGATACTCGTATTATATAAACGGCGAGTGTGTGGGCAAAACAAGATGTCCGAAAACTGTGCCACATTTATGCACCCAATGGGAATCCTTTAAGATGTTCTACTCAGTCTTCGTTAGCGTCCACCCAAGTGCGTGAAGAATTGCGGAAAAAATTCATTCAATGTCTAGTTGTATAATTTCTATATCTTCCTTACCATCGTCACCACACACTAGTCCTTCGGATTTATCTGTTGGGAATGATGGAGACTGAATTTGGCACGAATTGATGGCAGTGTATACCAGAGATGTCACTCTAATAGTGACGTTTTCTAGATAGAGATGAAATTTTGACACCCTTCGAGGCAAAATTTTTGGTGCGTGTAATACGACTAAGCTTTTAGCAAAAAACCGTTAATAACTTTGATGTGGTGCAACTTCAAATGTACTTCAAGCAACTTTTCGGGAGCCATTAAAAGTATTACATTCCTTACATGAACGTGCGAAACTGAAGCTGTTTGATTAGTTTACTTTGATAAATCGTGTTTTGCGCAAACTCAATATCTTCACTCGCAATTCCCACGGTGCCAAGTTTTTCGTAGGAAGGTGAAATTGGTGACAATGTTTAATTGTAGGGCTGATGTGAACGCAGATTAAATAAATTGTACTTTTCGAGAAATTATTTAAAAAGTGGCGTAAGGTAATGCGGCGTCTGTAGAGATTCCATGAATCACATATCGCCCTAGAAATGCTAATTTGGAAATCATGATGTTTTAACAAATATACTGCGGAAAATTTTGGCGACGGTTTACTCTAAGTTGTGATTGCGATGCACTATACAGTCACAACGTTATTCACGTCTGCCAAATCATCAACTAAGCAGATGCCATTACTGTGGAACATTATCGCATCTCCCGTGCTGATTAGAATCGCATCTATTCATTTTTGAGCCAAATTCGATGCCACCAAATCATTGTTAGCCTCCAAAGCGATATGAAGATGCCCTGAGGAGAAGTTGGTCGGGCTGCTTAACGCAGTATCGTTGATCACGTTTTTCGTGAAAGTTTGTAGGTGTTGGGCGTGAACAGCAGGGCATCAGTGATGAGAGGTTAAAGTGAGTGTGGAGACGGGCACTTGGGTGCAAGATCTGATACTTTAATTGGATTGACAATACACCCTGTGACCCCAGACAATACTATGCATGCCTCTTCGAGCAGTACTGCTACCTAATGAAGTAGGAACTCCTGAACACGGGAATATGGTTAAGGTTAACCGGGAGACCATGCGCACATGCGCCATTGATTGCACATTAGATCACGCCGGGGCCATTGCGTTTAATCTAGCCCGATTATGCTACCCCAATACCGGCAAAGACTCGTCTGGAGGGGGTTAGGGTTTACTAAATATCTCAGCCCAGTTGTTGTCGGTGTGTTCTGTGTGACGTTTGAGCTCAGATGTGTAAAACGGTGTTGTTCATAGATGTGCTAACATGGGATCTTAGGGGGTATTATTTTAAACGTGGGGATAATCCTGGATAAACAACCGCTCTAATCCGATGAGAGTTGAAGCTTTCCATGCTTGACGGCACGCTGTGAAAAAGTGGCATTGTGTCGGAGAATTGAGCGACCGGATTAATGAGCATGAATAAACACGATTCCCAACCGATGCTATTGTATACTGTTTCATCCTAATAACAAATGCAATGTTATTCCACTATACCAGGAGAACTGGTAGAAATTTTTTACGGTCCCAAGGACACAGGTACAAAAGCCAAAAGCATAGCTAACCAACCCTTTTTGTTAGCACGTGATGAGCCTCCCACAATAGCACCCAAACCTTGTACAGAGAGCTTGTGTCATTTCAGCCCAAAGCCAATTTCACGTTCACATGCGCCCACTTATGTGT
This sequence comes from Mesocestoides corti, assembly GCA_900604375.1. Classification (NCBI taxonomy): domain Eukaryota; kingdom Metazoa; phylum Platyhelminthes; class Cestoda; order Cyclophyllidea; family Mesocestoididae; genus Mesocestoides; species Mesocestoides corti. Next base: position 27,920 of record UXSR01005525.1, read on the forward strand.
GGCATGGGCGACCTTGATTGCAAGTTGGAGTAAGAGTACACTAAAGATGAACAGACCCATTAGGATGGTGGAGTCCGATTAGAGTACAAAGATTGGGGTGCATTAACATGAAAATTAGAAAGTTGTGAAAGTCTTGA